>LOJH01052812.1:1533-12288 GCA_001685095.1 Ellobius talpinus
CACCTGCCTCTGTCTCCCAAGTGCTGGGATTAAAGGTGTGTGCCACTACTGCCCAGCCATACCTTACTGTATTTTGAAAGTTACCTCTTTCTTAAAAAATTAACATCTTTATAATGCTATGGAACTATTTAAGTCTGCAGTATCATGCACAATTTCCAGCCACCAAAACAGGGACTTTAAGCCTGGATTTAAGCCTGAGCTGTTTAGGCACTCTGAATACACCAGTCTTATATGGAGCTTACAAGCTTGCTATAGCCTCACCTTCCCTTCTGACCCCATTTTTAGGCACTAGGAAGATACATATGGCAGACCCAGCATTCCTCCTTTCTCAAAACTCTTTTATCACTCATCCCTTGAAACCCATTCCCATTCATGTCAGCTCCCAATATCTAGAAAAATTTGAACCCTGAACATCCAATGATAACAAATGACAGGGTCTCAGAATTACTCCCAACCAGGTAACACACAGTCACCACACTCTTTTTAAATGTGAAGATGGAAGCAGAAATGAGGGAAACCAACAAAGACAAGATCAGATATCAACACCAACTCATAAACACTTTCAGTAAAATAGCAGGATACAAGATTAACTCAAAAAATGAATAGCCCTTCTGTACACAGATGATGAACGTGCTGGGGAAGAAATCAGAGAATCAACAGCCTTCATAATAGCCACAGATAGCATAAAATATCTCGGAGTAACTCTAACCAAAGAAGTGGAAGACTTATATGACAAGAACTTTAAGTCTCTGGAGAAAGAAATTAAAGAAGACACCAGAAAGTGGAAAGATCTCCCATGTTCTTGGGTAGGCAGAATTAACATAGTAAAAATGGCAATCTTACTAAAGTTGAAATGAATCAATTTTGCATTTGGGATGCTCGTGTGTCTATGGAGACCAGTTACTGAATGTCATGGTTTTCTTGGCAAATAAGGCCCACTCCTGTTTGAACAATTGGCTCTCTGATAGTTTACTTTTATGGGTAGTTGTGCTGCTTTTGAAATATTAGTTCAAGATTCAGACCTGGGTCACTGGGCATTTACCTTGGTAGCATGCCTACCTCGGTTCTACTTTATAGTTTCCCCGATTTCCAGCATATATAACGCAGAAGTGCTGCTGCTGCATGCTCCGCCACTGCTGAGAAAGGTATACCAACTACCAGAGCTCACCTGCCTTCCATGCTTGATTCTGTCCTCTAAAACCAAGAGTAAAATAACCCTTGCCCCTTAAATTGTTTCTATCAGAGATTTTGTCACAGTGATGGACGAGTAATTAGTACAGGTACAGGTGAAGGAAGGGACACAGTGCTGAAATTTCTTCATTCATTTGATGTGGGATTCCCTTCTGATATGCATTGCTTTTATTGGTTAATGAATAAAGAAGCTTCTTTGGCTTGTGATAGCTCAGAACAGAGCTAGGTGGAAGAACTAAACTGAATGCTGGGAGAAAGTAGGTAAAGTTAGAGAGATGCCATGCAGTTGCTGGAAGAGGAGACAGGTGGTGGAAACTTGCAGGTAGGCATGACCTCATAGTGATGTACAGATTAATAGAAATTGGCTAATTTAAGATGTAAGAGCTAGCTAGAAATATGCACAAGCTAATAAGCCAAGCAGTGACTATTTTGGGTCTGGGAGGCTGGGAACGGACAAGCAGCCTTTGATGACACTAATTCTAGCTAAAATCCCCTAAGACCAATTACAAAGAAATAATAAGAAATGTAAATGGACTGAGTGACACTCTAGGGAAGAAAAATAGTTCTATATGTATAGTATATAAGATATATTTTCCCAGGACATTCCCAGTACAGCAGTTTCTTTATTTGCCCAATGAAAGCTACTCTGATTCTCATGATAAAATCAATATTATTCCTATCAGGTGAATTTTGGGGATGAGTATAATTAAGCTAAATTGTTAAAATAAACATAATGAAATTGATTCAATTGACTCATAACTTTTTAGTAGAAGGACAGGTCATATGAAAAAACTTTAGGACTAGTAACTAGGAATATATATCATTTAAGAAAGACATTTTCTCTTTATTATAGCTTATATTTTATAGTATAAATTGTAGCAAACATTTAAAATAGGTAGAACACCTCATTTCTCCCCATCTGAAAAGCTAATCCAGAGCAACAATGTACATCAAAATTAAAATGGGGACGGTGAGTTCATAAAAGTCTGACTGTCATAGATCACATACCCACATGTAGATATGTACATGACCACACACATAAAGGAGAGGAACAAGGCCTGGAAGTGAGATACTCTTCTCATGAAACAGTTCTGAAATGTGGGAATTAATTCCCAAATATGTCCTGAAAAGGGAGTTAGCTATATTGAAAGACTACAGCAAAGGACAGTCACTCATTCACAAAGCAATAATGCCAAAAGGCCTTGCCTTTTGGTTTAAACACCTTTACCAAAGCCCTTGGCTTTGGTAAGTCACTCATGAAAAGATGACTGAGCAATTACTATATAATGTTTTGACATAGAGCAAGTGAATATGCATGTTTAATTAAATTATACTAAAAGATCTTTTTAAGTTAACAACATAATTAAGCAACAGTGTTCCAAAAACACAAACATTAAATATTTTAGTGATGTAATTTCTCTTAGATACTGAGATGGGCATTAAATTCATTACCTACAGTTCATGATTCATTTTCATAAATGTTCACTAGATAGTGATCCCCAAAGAAAACTGATTTGATGGAACAAAAACTAAACTATACTTGGTATGTTAGGTTTCCAGTTTCCACTGATTGAATAGAAAGTGGCAATGCAGCATTTAAGTACTGCACTTCACTGCTGGAAATGAACTCTTTGAAAACATTTTTATATCTATAGAACAGGCAATTTGTCTCCTCCTTCCATACTACAGCTTTTCACTTTATTTTGGCTCTAGGCCCATCAGAGTACTGGAATCCATTAATTTAACAATGATAGGGCAATCTAATGCGGAAATTTGAAGGAACTTTAGAGATAAGATAGTCTAATCTCTGTATCATATATGATTTAAATACTTACTAATTGTTTTTAAGGTTGTATACTGGGAATGACTCTCTTAGTCCTCCTGAAATCTGAAATGCATTTATATTTTTATCTCAAAATATTAATAAAATATATAGAAAATTAAGCTTGGTAGATACATGGTTGATGTTTCAAAACCGACCTAGACATTAACCATGAATGATTTAAAATTTTTCTGCCTTAGTTTTATGTTAGTATTTATCCAAACTTTTATTTATACGTGTGTGTGTGTATCTGTGTGCATGTGTACTATTGCATATGTATGTAGGAGCCTGAGGAGGCTAAAAGAGGGTTTTGGATCCTTTAGAACCGAACTTACAAGTAGATAGAAGCCATTCAACAAGGGTGCTATGGTTTGGTTCCTCTGCAAGAACAGCAAGTGTCATTAACTGTTCATCCCTCCAGCACCAGTTGCTTTTTATAAGTTTATTTTTTTTAAAATGGAGCAGAGTGGTGATAATATACAAATAAGAGAGAATCTAAAAATTTTAAAATGTGTAATTTTCAAAGAATATTTCTTGTGAATCTTTAATCCTTGAAGAATGTTAGTGTTGTTTAAGCTCACTCAATACTTTCAACTACTCAAAGGCCCTTCTAACAACAAAGTATTGGTGTCTGTCTAGTATCCTTTTTGTAACCATATAACCATACAAAGTGTATAATTGGAAATCTTTTCTTTCCTTGACTTTTTGTTTATAAGTAATATAATGGGGATTGTTCAGATGGTTTGGCTTGCTAGAAGATACATTCAATACTGAAACAAACCTCAGTGAATTACAAAATATAACACCTTTCACTATAGCATGACTCAGAAGCACCTTGGTCAAGCCATTGTACTATAAGATTTGCAGCACTTCTACATGTAATATCATCACAAAAATGTGTTAATAATGAACTATTTACCTAAAAGTAACAAATCTAATATTGTTACTTACATACCTTTAATGAATGAAGCTAGACTTGATGAGTTTCATTGATAATGAAACAGAAAAACAATGGGATCAGAATATCTAGCATTCATTCATAAATGTGTTGACTTTATAGTTCAGTGCTTGATATGTTAAAGGTTCTAAGTAAAATTTATTAATTTAGTGCTCACTTATTAAAAATAAAATATGAAACATTTACAATTTAACCTTAATAGGATATTTAAGGTTAGCATGAATGTTTTACCACAGGAAGAAAATCAATGAAAGCATGATACATTTCAATTATTATTACAATGTAAATATAACAACAATGTCTTCATGAAAGCAAACATGTAAGTTTTCATGGAAAATTCAGTTGATATTTTCTAAATATTTCTATGCCACAAATGTGTAGATTTTGATTCCTACATGTTTATATTTGTTCACCAAGCATCTACCTTTAACCTCTAACATTTTTATAAGAAATGTTCTTAGCAGTAGAAACATTAATGTAAGAGAGATCAAGAATTAACAATAAGTGGAAGATGTCTCTTCATCAGTGACAGATTTAAAATGACAACTCTTCAAAATGTGAATACGATAAAAGGTTATAAAGATCATAATTTTCTCTCAAAGTTTTTAAAATGAAAATGATTTTGAGTCTGCAAAGGACTTTGTTTTGTTTTAAATTGAACTCGCACTATTTTAATATAAGCACTCTGCTTCAGAGCCTCACCTTCAGTGTTAGACCAGGTATTTTTATTATATTTTTCTTTATTCTTGAAAATTTTCAAATGTGTCTACAATGGAATATGATCATATCCACTCACTTTTGTTTAATAACTTCCCCTAATTTATGATTTTTTTCTATAAAACCACTAATTTCAATTGGTACTACTTATGCATACAGGTATCAGGACCTTCACTGGAGTATAAAATAACACCATGGTAACTCCTTCAAAATGAATGATTTCTTTCTTCCAGAAGATCTCCACTAAGGTGTAGGCCAGAACCAGATCTTCTCCATCTGTTCTGGAATACTATCTGACTTGATCTTGTGTTTATCTTCTACATGGAGTCACAGCTGGTGTGAGTGCATAAGAGCAATAAACATGACATAGTGATGTATTTCACAGCACTCCAATCCTCTGGCTCCTATATGTTTCCACCTTTTCTTTTATGATATTGCATGTGCTCTAGTCGAGAGCAGGGGATGCACATAAAGTGACAATGATGTCCTTTTTGTCTCAGAGCACTTGATCTCTTATTTTCAATACTTTGACCAATCATTCATTTCTGTACTGACTATTGCCTACTGTAAACAGAGCTTTGTTTGACATTAATTGAGAATATCTCAGGTCTGCATGTACTACCCTAGAGCCTATGACCAACATTGTCCATAAGCCATAGGGTTTTGGCCAGGATTACATACCAGCAAGGAATTCTTTCCTATGGATCAGGTCTCCAATTCAGAAAGCAGTTGGCTAGTTCCATAAGAGTTGTTTACTGCTGCACCACCAGATACTTTGTTACAAGTAGGTCATTTGTGCAGAGTTGAGAGCCAAATAGCAACACTGATATTCTTCCTTACTTTTCTGTGATATGAAAGCTAAAGTTTTATATTTATGCCATGTTACTTTGCAATTCCTATGTTGACTTTATTCTCAGTAAGTGATCAGCTGATGGTGGTACTGTTCCTATTTATGCTTCATTTGCCTGTTTTATACTTAATATTTTAGTATAGTGTATGGTATATATTAAAATTTTATCATAATTTATATAATGAAAATCATGAAACACACCTTGTTGTGTTTATAAACCAGATAAAACAAAATTTTCACTTTCTTATATTTATACATTGAATATTCTATTTAACTAAATGCAAATATTATGACATAGATATAATCACTACTGTGCACTAATCTACACAAATAAGCAATCAAAATATTTTTTCTTAGGATCAATAAGATTGCAGGAAATAAAAATACCTATATATTTCAAATCTATTTTTTTAATAAAAGAGAATGAAGTTGTTGCTCCTCCTCATTTTCTCCTATTGATGTTATTGCTATGGATGTTTTAGCATAACTTGTAGAGAGTCCAATAATTTTGCCAGCTCATGTTGTCTGTATGCACAATTTTATATTTATATTCTTTTTTCTTACATGTTAAAATTTGATGTTCAATTCTATTCTGAATTTTCTTAATATATAATTACTTGGAAGCCTAAGAAAATTATATTTAAATATTTTTAGTTTATTTACTTCATTGGTGGTACTGGGTATTGAGCACAATACTTTGCACAATGCATACAAGTGTTCTAACACTGAAATACACCTTTAGCTATCAGAGACAACATTGTTCATATTTAATCTTGTGCTTTTTCATGCTAGAAAGGATTACTAACATCAACACACATACTCAATTCCTACTTCAAGATTACTGAAAGTCACACGAGGTGATTTGGTTCTAAATTGTGAAAATAATAAATAATAATTGTAATAGATACCATAACTTTCAGTAACATAACAATAGCCACAATGTCTTTTACATTACTCATTCTGAAAAATATTTATTGTGTGTGTGCATGTGTGTGCCTGAATTTTTGAATGTGTATCACATGTGTGCAGGTGCCCACCCAAGCAAGAAAGGGGCATTAAATTCCCTCTGGAACTGTAGTTGCAGTTGGTTGTGATCTGCCCAGTATGTGTGCTTTGAACTGAATACACTGGAAGAGCAACAATCACTAAACCACTGAGCCATGTCAACATCTCCTGAATAACATAATTCTTCACTTCCGTGGAAAACTCAGTTTATTTGATTTAACAACAACAACAGCAAAAACCCCCACAGGACAGGTTCTAAAGTACCAAGAAGCTTCAGTTTTATTTTAAGCTTGAGTCAGTTGGTAGAGCTTGTCCACACTTAGCGTTTTCAGCATTACCACCACAATATTCGCCAAAGTGTGTTGGTCCACACAAGGAATTTGAGCATTCTACCTGTAAATTGATTGCCATACCTCTGGTTTATAATATTCACATGTAAGGGTTAGAATGGAAGAGCCAAAATAAAATAAAATGAAAAACAAAAAGATTAGATTAATTGAAGAAAAAAAAGAAAAGAATATATGGGATTATTTTGGCTTGAAGTTTTGGAGAAATTCACTCAGACATCTGCTGCCATGAGGAGATCTGAAATACTACAGCAATATAAAAATGTCACAGCAGAGGCATCCTGTCTGTATCCAAATCTGTGCTTTACTATTTGGCAGTCAACTCTTAATTTGACTTGAAATCCAGTGAGTAAAGCTCTCCAGCAAAAGTCCCCCTTTTGATGGAAACATACAAGGGCACCAATAATGGGTGTACCTGTTGGGTTAAATTACTTATCAAGATGAAATTACAAAAGAATAGCATAAGATTGACTGAGTCATACTGTTTTACTAAAGCTAACACTTAATTATTGGAGTTTGGAAGCCTTTCAGGTTTGTAGCAATAGAGAATATTTGTGTACAGGTTGCGTTCCTGGTTTGGTAGATTCTAGGCCTGCTGTTTTCTGGGAGCTAGTAAAAGGCATTTCACATCTTAGACTTGTTTTCCGAATTGCTTTCTATACTCAATGGTTTTCTATTGCCCTATGTGGAACAGAGTCACAGAACATGGCACTCTTTATCATACTGATTGTTTTTCTAGTTATTGTTTCATTGCTTTTTATAAAATATCATCTCCCTCTGTTAGAACCTAATTGGTCTAGAAAAGGATAGTGTTAATCTAATAGAAAGTGAGCAGATATGGAAAGCTGCTTGTAGAAGAAAAGAATACTCTCTTGAATCCAAACTGATTCATCTAAAGAGAAATGTTGGACATTGAAAGAAAGATGTCAGGTCAATGCAGTCACTCATTTAAGTAGTTCTTACCAGTCTGGCTTTCTTCATCTCAGTGCAAGGATACATACTTTTACTACATTATTATTAAACTCCAAGTTCATCTGACCCAATGGAGAACTTTAGAAGAATAAAGACTTTTTGGATTCCTCTTCTTCTAGAGAAAGTTATTTTATTAGTTTTAGAATTTCTACAATATACTCTTATAATAGAAAGCCTAAAGTCCTCTTTGGGAGTACTAGGAATTTGAAAGGAATGAGAGTCTTTTGACTTCATGATTGCATTTATAGCTTTCTGAACCCAGAATGTCTGCCACCACACAGCAACCATCACTGTTTCTACTCAGTAGTGACTAGTGATATGTGGGCTGTTATTTGCTTTGAAATTTCTTTCTTGCAGAGGTAATATTTAACATTCTCATTCTCATTTATTTCCCCTCTCCCTGTCTCCTGCCTCTCTGTATCTCCTTCTCCTTAAACACTTAAGAAATTGTTAATTTGAGAACATTGCCAGGAAATAACATATTAATCTTCTGCCTCAGGAATAAATGTCTGGTGTGATTGCATGAGAGCATCCTAATGCCAATGGACCAATCAATACTATTTACAGCACATAATATAAAAACTATATCACTCTGAGGCCTTTACTCATGTAAAAAGAACTTTTAGAATTATTACTTAACAAAAAGGAGGTTCTTATCATGAAAGAAAATTCATTTGTTCTGATATATAGATCAGTTACAATATTTTATTTCATAAAGTTTTACAATATTTTTCCCGCATTTTGATACCTCATATTGAATGAAGTTAGAATGCATACATTTAAAACCTTGTCATTTTTTAATATGTTGACATTGCTTCAAAACCAATTAATGGGTTTATTAAAGTGATTTCGACTAATTATACAGCAAGCAGGCCATTCATTTAAAAAGTCAATATACCTCAAATATTTGCAAACATTAATACTTTGCACATACTAGTCCAATTTATTTAATTCACATGCCTATTTGACAAACTAATATACTTGACATATTGCAGTTGATTTTTCATATGAAATAAAAATTACAGCCAATTGAATTTTAGAATGTTTTAATATCTGAAAGAAATGCTTTCAAAATCCTGGGAATGAATCAATAAGAGAAAAAATGTTCCATACTTGGAATTTTAAAGTAAACAAATTCATATATGACATTTATGATCAAAATATAAGCACATTAGTTGAGAGCATAATTCAATATTTGACATTTGTTTATTGCTCTCTGATATACACTTGTGAACATTTATATGTATTATATTGCTGAATACTTTATATATCTTTGTATATGATTAATATTTGAGCCAAATATTTACAAAGAATAAGAATAGTATTTAGAATAGTTTGTTTAGAGGAAATAGTAAATTTTAGAATGAATAGTTCTTAATTTTATTAATATCCTTTCACATTATCTGACCCATTTCTAAAGAAAATTGTGTCAGCTGTTTAATATTTCTTGATTAAAAGTTAAATTATAATAAAATCATATATATAATGTAATATTATTTTAATATTTATTTTATATTTTATATTTATATTTATATTTTATAATTAATAGTGATATTAATTATTTTAATATTTAATACTAAAATTTATGTACAGCATATAAATTTCCACTCAACTAAAAATACTAATTTTTAAGAAGACTTTATTTTGCAGGATCCAAAATGTCTTGTTCATATATATATATATGTATACACAAACAGACACAAATACACACATATACACATTTCTCTTAATGTGTGTATAAACATATATGTGTATGTGTGGATATATACATATACTTGTACATACATTTATACATATACATATATATCCCTAGGAAAGGCTGATTTTCCTTCTCCCAGCAGTCATTAATTGCCTAATACAAGTTTTCTAGACCAACATAATTCCTCACTAGATTCTAAATCATACTATTACTCCCAAAGATAAGTTTAACTACCAAACTTCATTAAAGAAATTTCTCCTTTCAGCAAATAAAGGTCATCAATGAAAATCTCAAGTGGACACAGTGAAAAGATAAACAAAATAGATGAATCTATATGAATCAGATTTACACACTAGTACTCCTGAATCAATGACTCAGGAAATATCATGAAAAAAGAAGTAGAGGGAGTACAAGAGTCACAATGCTAAGAAATCTATTTTGAAACAGCATCTTCCAAATATGGCTTCATAAACTAAACAGGAACAGTGACAATGTAGACAGGCAAATTAATGTGGATGTAAATTTTTTCTAAGGTCCATGATAATACTAGCCCAAGAAGCTGGATAGGTTTCCAGTATCAAGTATGATTTCCCTTCAGTTAAGTGACATTAAATCCTATTAGACAGTTGTTTGTTGCCTCTAAGATGTGAGTGGCACATGTAGAAACTTTATGCATATCTTACCACGTTGGTAGCTGTGGCTGATAACCATGGTAACATTCTCAGGTGTAAGTAGAAAAGACCATAGGTGGTGGGGTGGGATACAGGGAAGAGAATAGAAGGATTTGGGTGAAATGAAGTGGGAAAGAGAATATAATGGGGCAGGATCTGGAAAGAAGGGTTGAGGGACAAATATCACAAAAGGTGTTTGATAAAGCCTCAATGAATTTTATTACTTATGCTTACGTAAAATTATACATATATATGTATAATTTCCAGGTTTTCTGGGAAAGATATATATATATATACATATATACATATGTCTCTCTGTGTGTGTAAGTTAAGCTGAAAATGCTTCTACATAAACCACAGACTAACACAATCTCAATACCAGGCATGAGAAATCTTTCAAAGGCTAGGGTAGTTCAAGTGGCTCCCAAAGCAATATAGATTTTCTTTTTTTATTATATTAATTATTATTGAAAAAATTTCCACCTCCTCCCCTCCTCCCATTTTCCTCCCCCTCCCCTTCCTC
>LOJH01052815.1:0-11047 GCA_001685095.1 Ellobius talpinus
TTATTAACCAATGAAAGTAACACATAAGACAGATGACCCTCCTCCATCAGTGTACTTACATACATGTAGGGAAAACACCCATACGTATAAAATAAGAAAAAAGAGTTAAAAATAAACTAAAAAACAAAGTAGATAAAGGTTTCTCTGCTCACTTTTAATAAAATACATTAATCTCATGAAAGTTGAAACTGGAATGGTGGTTAACCAGGCAACTCAGGACACAGAGTGAGAGGAGGCATGGGGAAGACTGGCCAGTGGGTGTTACAGGTAATTCTAGAAGCAAGAGGTTCTAGGGCAATATAGATGCTTTATAGATGCTTTGGGATGACTATAGGTAATAATTATGCACTTTACACTCCAGAAAGCAAAGAGAAAAGATTCTTTAAAAAAAGTTTTATTGCAAAGAAATGGCAAATGTTTGAGGAAATAAGCATGTTTAACCTGATTTAAATGAAGTATACATGCATCGAAATTACAGGCATCCCATTAATATGTATAACTTTTATGCTTTTGTGTATCAACTAGAACATAGAAAAGGAGATAGATGGGGTGGACCATGAAAAGCAGAGGGGTTCTCTCTTTTACTTTCAAACCTCTAGGTCCAAACAAGGGCAGGCTGAAGTAAGCCAGGTAGAAAGGGTGGTGGGTGTAAGGGGAAGTGAGAGAATGCCTCAGCTGAGGAAACCAGGAGCCCCGCTGGTGAGGCCGGCTTGCTGGCATTGCCCAATTGCTATCAATCAACCACATCTCACTGGGGCAAGCAGTTCATAAAGATAACACTGCCCTGTTGAGATAAACAACCATAGGAGAGGAAGCCATTGCAATCTGTTCTTCTCAACCGAAGCCCTTTGTCCACCCCTTTGAGAGCCATTATCAGCTCCCCCTCCCCGCAGACCCTCTGTTCCCAAGGCAGAGATACTGCCAGCCATGATTAGCTCTAATAAATGCAATCTCATCGCTTGAGGTCAAATTCTGGTCTCCTTCCTCACTGTAGTTCCTTTATTCTGCTCCCCTAAATCTAACAAAAAGAGCACAGAGAGGACTTCAAGATTTATTTTATCTGATTTGTCATTATTGTGTGTTCATGATATGTGTGTATGGTGTATGATGTGTGCATGGTGTGTGTGTATGATGTGTGTGCATGATGTGTGTGTGTGATGTGTGTCTATGATGTGTGTGTGATGTGTATATGATGTGTGTGATGTGTGTGTATGATGTGTGTGCATGATGTGTGTGTGTGATGTGTGTCTATGATGTGTGTGTGTGATGTGTGATGTGTATGTATGTGTGTGTGAAAGATGTGTGTGTGTATGTGTGTGTACGTGCATGCTGTTTGTAAGTGAATGTGTATGGGTGTAGGGTGTGTGCGGGTTTGTGGTGTGCATGGCATGGTGGGCATGTGGAGGTCAGAGGATAACTTTTGGGCATCTGTCTCCTTCCTCCACCATGTGGTAGGTGAGTCAAATTCAGGCTGTCAAGCTGTGTGGCAAGCCCTTTTTCCTACTGAGCTAGCTCTCTGGCCCCAGAATGGACTCTAAGGTGGGAATTACAAAATAATTAACCTTAATATTGAAATTGAATTATATCAAACAAGAATGATTGAGAAATTGTTGGTTTGATCCAAGGAGTCACTGAGTAAACCACTAATCAAAGGGAGTAGGGGTTAATAGGAAAGGGACCCCACCTCTTGAGACTCAATACTGAGTCCTTCATTTCACCCCCTTCTCTTGTGCATGTTTTAAACTTTCTTTTTATTTATCCTTTGTGTCTTTCACATCATGTGTCGTGATCCCATTCATTTTCCTGCCCCTTTGTATCCACCTCAAGGCTTATAGCCTTCCCCCCTCAAGTAAATAAAATAAAATTTAAGAGATAAAAAGAAAAGGAAAAAAACTCTTCATGGAAGCTGCAGTGAGACATAGTGAGTCACACAGTAAACCCTTTTGTCCATGTATCATGCAAGTGTTCATTGCAGAGAGTCATTGGTCTGGTTCAAGGCCTCTGGTTTCTGCTGCACTATCGATGCTGGGCCCTCACAGGGACTCCTCTTGGATATCCTGTTGTTGCCCTGTGTGTGGAGATCCTGCAGCTTTGGGTCTGCAGGACCGGCCCCTTCACATGCCCCAGTAGATCATAGATGGGGTGGACATTGGGGTGGGCCAACTCATAACTTTGGTTCTGGGCCTGGGTAGTTGCAGCCAGTTGTCAGCCCGCCAGCTCTCCCCTGTCCTCATCACCAGCGTGAGCTCTCCAGCTTTGTCCTGGCTAGTTCACCTGCTACAGTAATGAACACGGGGCGGGGCCAGCTCTGCTTTCATGTCCCCGGGGGTCTGCTCTCCCACACCTACACCAGCAGGGCCAGCTCCACTGTGTTGCCCAGGTGAGGTTTAGGGCCACTCTCCCGATTGCTGCAGCTGGTGAGGGGCAGGGACAGCTCTCCCACTCTCGTGACCTCAGGGCCCCCTCTTCCAACTGCCACAGGCACCATATATGCCACACCACCACATGGCAGATGAGGGGCAAGGCCAGATCTCCCATGCTCATGTTCTCTGGGCCAGTTCACCCCACTCCTGTCAATAGGGTCAGCTCTGCTGTGCTGTAGCTGGTAAGGAGGAGGGGCCAGCTCCTTCGTCTTTCACAGGCATCGAGGGGTAAGGGGGGCATCTCTCCCTCATCCATGCCATCACATGACAGATGAGTAGTGGGCACAGCTCTCCCATGCTCATAACTTCAGGGCTGGCTCACTACACCTCCGCCAGCCGAGTCTGCTCAACTCTGCTGCCCGGGAGGGGTGCAGGGGCAGCTCTCCTGAGTGTTGTAGCTGGTGAGGGCAGGGGCAGCTCTCCTGAGTGTTGTAGCTGGTGAGGGCAGGGGAAGCTCTCATGCCCTTATGACCTCAGGGCCAGCTCTCCCACCTGCCTCAGGCACAGAGGGGCATCTCTCCTCCTCTCATGCTGCCTTATGGCAGATGACAGGTGGGGCCAGATCCCTCACACTCACATTCCTGGGGCCGGCTCCACCACGCCCGTCAGCAGGAGCAGCTCTGCTATGCTGCCCAGACAAAGTGCAGGCCCTATTTTCCTGAGTGTTGTGGCTGGTAAAGGGGAGAGTCGACTCCCTCATCAGCTGGAGGCAGTAGGGGTGAGGGGGGAGTGCACTTTTCCCTTGCCCCCACCACCACAACACAGACAAGGGAGGCTGTACCAGTTATGCCTCTCTTATGCTCTCAGGGCTTGCTCACCAGAGACCCTGTTTACAGGCTCAACTCTACTGTGGTGCCCAGGCAAGGACCAGAGCCCGTTCTCTTGAATGCTGCAGCTGGTGAGGGGTTGGGTCAGGGCCCCCACCTGCTGCATGTGGCAAGGAGCGAGGGGAGGCATCTTTCCCTCACCACGTGGCGGTCCTGACCTGCCTTCCGATTCTCATGCTCTCAGGGCCAGCTCGCCCATGCCCTAGTGAATAGGATCAGCTTGTTGTGCTGCCCAGATAAGGTATAGGACCCTCTCTCCTGAGTGCTTCAGAGGGTGGGGGGCAGGACCAGTGCTCCTTAGTGTTGCAGCCAGTGAGGGGGGTGGGGCCGACTCTGTAAGGCCCTATCCTCTAAGGCTTTTGGTGGTATCGAGAGTCACAGGCATCAACACAGACTGAGGCTGTATCAGGGCCATGAACCCTGACATGGCCTCAGCAGAGCTCAGACCCAGATATTACCATGGCTCTGGCTGGCAATCAACCAGACATCACCATGACCCTGGTTGGCAATCAAGCTACCCTCATCTGCCTGCTCCTCACCGCTTTCACCCCTTCAGTTCTGCCTCTGTCCGCAGGACATGAACCATTCTGTCTTTCTCTCTCTTTCATACCACACCATACAGTTGCTCACCATAGAGTGCCTGGCACAAGGTGCCAAGAGGCCTGTGCTTTCCCCTCGGAGTCTGGGCAGAGCAGACTGCCCCAAGCCTGTGTGTGGGTCTCTCTGTTCTGCCCAGTCCATCACTGAGTCATTTCTTTCCATGTTTCTGTAACTTGGACTCAGTCCCGATAGGAGCTCAGTCTTGTTCTGGAAGCATATATACTTCAAGGTGAGGTAAGCAGCAAAGGGGAGGTTTGTTGGAAAGACGTGAGCATCTTCTGGAACCCATGTTGGTCTCAGCCCTGGGGAAAGGGGAGTGGGTGGCATAGGGAAGGGAGGACCAGTCATACTCTACGCAATACTGCAAGGGATGAAGTCTAAATTGTCACCGGTGGATGGGTGACTCAAATGTGAGAACAGAGGCTCAGAGGAAGAGTGGGGGAGGAATTCGATCCAGCCGTGTCCTGGAGACCCTCCCTCTCTGAGCATGGCTGCACTCGGAGTGAGGCTGGGAACGCAGGTGCTCTTGAGGGAAATTTAAGATCCAAATCCTTGATTAACATTTCAGGCTACTCACTCTGTTACGGCCTCCAAAAAGATGCCCTCAGCATGGCAATACACCTAAGCTAGGAGGTTGTGAGACACTCTATGCCCGTCCGGTAAACTGTATGCCCATGAAGAACAGTTGCTTGGGGCTGGAGAGATGGTTTCATGGGCCAGAGTACTGACTCTGAAGGCACAAGGACCTAAACTTCAATCCTCAGCATCCACAGAACAAGCTAGGCACTAGCCTTGGCTCTGTGTGCTGTGATCCCAGCGGGTAGAGGTGAGCCGGTCCTGAGATCTCATTGGTTAGCCACCCTAGACTGAACAGGGAGCTTCTGGGCCAGTGAGAGACCCTCTCTCAAGGAAGTAAGGTAGGACACAATAAAGGAAGACATCCCCAAAAGTTCCACATACACACAGATGCACACATACAAGCACGTATGCAAGCATGTACGCACGGACACACACAAATACACCATATTAAAAAAGAACAGTTATTCAGGACTCAGGATGCTGAGGCAGAAAACTTGCAAGGCAGAGGTAGCCTGGGCTATATGGTATACAGTGAGAACCTGTATCAAGAAAAAAATTATGTAAGCTTTCAATGGTGTCAGCTGTGATTGTAAAACTTTGCTATTCATAGACAAATGCTAGCAATGGAATGGTAGCACAGCCATATAGCATAGCTATGATTTTTCTTAGAATCAAGTAGAATTTTATCTGACTTTATAAACAAGAATCATTTGAAAAGCACTGCCAGGTTTCTGATGATAAGCAATCAAGACAACTTTAAAAAGAATAATAATAAAAAGACCAGGCATGGTGGTTCATGCCTTTAATCCCAGCACTGGAGAGACAGAGGCAGGTGGTTTTCTGTGAGTTCCAGGCCAGTCTTGTCTAAAGACTGAGTTCAAGGACAGCCATGGCTACACAGAAAAACTGTCTCAAGAAACAAACAACCAAGGTTAAGAGAAAAATGGTAAAGATCTAGAGGGATGCTGCGCGTAGTGTGCTCCGTAGATCCTCTGGGGGTCTGCTTCACTGTGAATTAATGTCAACTTACCATGGAAGATTTGTCCAAGAAAGCACCTCTGTGTACCTTTAGATTCAGGTCTCAGCCACCTGTTTTGACCGACTCTTTGAACATGAGGCAAGAGCAGTTTTTAAGCAAAACCCACAGTGGATTCAGGGACTTTGGCCCACAGTAGCACAAGGGGACCTGGACAGAGGCAGAGAGTACCCTAGCAATGGAGACTGTACCTGTGAGTCCAGTCTTACTTATTCTGAGGAGGAAGGTGGCCAAATCCTGGGAGGTGGGGTGGGAAGATTTAATCCTGAAGGGAGTACACACAAGGGATACATTATGGATGCTCAGCCTAAAGCCTTGATCTCAAAAGTCCGGTTTCAGGGTGGTCCAAGGGAAACTTCAAACTCCCTCTCTAGGCTATCCTGTTCTAACAATGAACACACCTACTGTACCTGACCTCAACAAAATCTCTGCATCTTTGCCAAGGATATGTTCATTTCCACTGAAAAGCACGCCCCCATCCAAAGCCATTCCAACTTCCCTCATCGCCACCACCTGCTGCTCTTTAATTGTGTTCCATTAAAATTGGGTGGGTGTGGGGCTTAGCTAGCTGCTGTACTTAGCTCGGGACTGGGCATGAAGACCTAGCCAAGTGAACAAGATGGGGTCGTATCTTTGCAAACTGCTGGGAAACCTAGAAAAGCGAAGGTGGGTATCAGATACCTGCAGCTCAGTGGGGTGGGGAGGGACTTGTGGGCTGGGGAACCCAACCACACCAAAATCTGATCTAGGCATGGCTCCGTGGAGGCTGGCTCTCAGATCCTCTTAAAAAGCGGCTTTTCTCCCAGGTCCCAGGATTAGCCGAGATGGGCAAGTACACGATCCGGGTGGTCACTGGAGACTCGCTTCTGGCGGGCTCCAGCAATCTGGTGCAGCTGTGGCTGGTGGGCGAGCACAGGGAGGCGGACCTCGGGAAGGAGCTGCGACCAATGCGGAGAGGGGTGAGTGCGGGCGACGGCTGGGCTCGCAGAGACCCGGGGACCAGGGACTCCTCAGGGGTCCTGGGGACTTCGGGGGAGGAAAGGAAGTCTGACCTTCAGAGAAGGCGGGCCAGGGATAGTGTCAGGCTTAGGTGGACCTACTCAGAGGAAATCCGACAGTGAAAGGAACCGGAGAGACTGCTGGGCAGAAAGAGGGGCGAGAATGAGTTACCTCCGGGGGCGCAGCAGGTGCACGGGGAGCCTAGAGCCCAACAGAGTGCCCTGTTCCTTCCTCGCCGCCACTTAGTTCAGGTCTCTTTCCTGGGGTGCTTCTTAGAAGGGCAAGCAGAGCCAAGCTTCTCTGAGGGCTTACTGACACCGCTGCCCTCACTGAGGACCCCAGACTTGCTGAGGAACTGTGTCCTATCCCACAGGAAACGGAGTTGGAGATCGATTTCCCCGTGCATCTAGGATGGGGAAGAAACACCACATGTCTGGGCAGTCGGCCTGAGTTTGTGAGTGGGTCTTCTAACTGCAGCTGGACTGGTATGTCTGGATCCCCAATGGCCCATGCACCATGCGGAAGCCCCCACCGACCTCCAAGGATGTGACAGAGAAGGACATAGTGGATGCGATGCCTACTCTCCAGCAGGCACGGATGCAGATGACATTCACCAAGTTCCTTGGCAGACGCCAGCCTGTCATGGTTAGACACAGATGCCTGGGCCCTGGCCTGGGGGTGGGAAAGGCAGCTTGACCCAGGGCAGGATTCTTGCCCGAGAGAAGCCCAAGGGCCTGAGCCATTTCACTTTCTCCCTCTCAGGTAGCCCTGGGGCATCATACAGAGGAATATTTCTCAGGCCCTGAGCCCCAGGCTGTACTGAAGCAGTTTCAGGAGGAGTTGGCTGTCATGGACAAGGAAATTGACGTCTGGAACGCAGGCCTGGATCTGCCCTATGAGTACCTCCAGCCCAGCATGGTGGAAAACAGTGTGACTACCTGAGAGGCCTCACCATCTCAGCCCCAGGGGAAGCCACGCTCTCTTTGTATTGTCATAGTCTTTCGTCCTCGGCCACATCCTTTGGTGACTAGATAACTGCCCATCACACAGTCCTGGGGAATACACAGAGATCATTCCCATTGCATTTCAGAATCTGGAACGTTACACAGCTGTGCTCTTTCTTAGCTTCAAATCCCTGTTACTCACTTCTCTTCCCCACAAGGATCTGATTTATACATTAATTAAAGTCTGATTAAATGATAAAGCTTGGTTATTTAAAGTTAGGGAAGGTGAGGGAAAAGGGCCTTATTTTGTTTCCTGCCTTCTTATTCAAATAAAGGCAACAAAGAAAGATGTCTTTCTGAGACAAAAATTTCTTCCTCAAAGGTTTCTTTAACATCTGTAAACTAAATGACATTGGTCATGGCTGACTGGGCCCAGTGTAACTGGGAATCGTGGCTTTTAACAGTGAATTTTAACTTTAGGCTTCTTTGAATCCTCAGTTAACACATCTCTCTGGCCACCTGCATTAAAGTCTCCCGTGCATCTCCCAGCTCAGCATCAAACTGCCACGGCCCCCTCCCAAGCTGTGTCTCATTCTTCTCAGCCCTTTCCTGAGACCTGTGATAAAGCTTCCTCTTCATTTCTATCCTTTCTGCCAACCTTAAAATAACTGTCCAGCCCAGAGTCCCGGCCCTGAAGAAAGATGGACAAACACGCTCCCAGCAGGAGGGGAGGAAAGCGTAAAGGCACCCATACCGAGAAAAAGAAGTCAGCTTGTCACTACTTATGGGTGACATAAGCCTATAGAGAAAACACCCAATAACTTTGCCAAAACTAACCTATTAGAAGTAGGAAGTGAGCGTAGCCAGGTGGCAGCATACAGGAATCGGTAGCACCTGAATATCAATAGTCAATTGCCTGAAAATGAAGCAAACAAAGCAATTTCATTTCCAAAAAATAATACCTAGAAATAAACTTCACTGAAGAAGTGAACTATCTGTACAACTAAAAGCGTATGGCACTGAGGACGCTGGAGAGAACATGACAAAATGGCACTGAGGATGCTGGAGAGGATGTGACAAAATAGAAAAATCAGCATCATTAAAACACCCATGCTATGGAGAGCATTTTGCAGATTCAGAGAAGTCATTATCAGAGTATCAGTGACATCATTCCCAGAACTGTAGTGATATTTGTTTGTGTTTTAACAAATAGAGCTCGCCTGAAGATCAGAGTGCAGAACTGAGCCACTAGAGGCCAGGGAGTGGTGGCACATACCTTTAATCCCAGGACTCGGGAAACAGAGGCAGAGGGATCTCTGTTCGTTCAAGGCTACACAAGATTGAATCTGTCTACAAAAGAAACAGAGCTCACACAAAGGTGATCCCAGCATTTGGGATCCCATGGCTTTAATCCCAGCACTAGAGAGGTGGAGACAGGAGCCATATGGCTGGGTGGAGAGAAGAATATAAGGTGGGAGGAGACAGGAGCTGGGTGCGGTCTGAGGAGCAGAGCTGTCTGAAATAGCCTGAGGTCAGTTTGAGGAGGCAGTCTGAAGACAGGATCACCCTTTTGGCCTGAGCATTGATAGAACTAAGAACTCTCTAGTGGCTGGCTGTTCTGCTTCTCTGATCTTCAACATTAATATCTATATATGACTCTAGATTTTTATTATTAATACCAATTAGAATTCATGCTACAGAATTAGAAAAACAATCCTAAAATTCATATGGCACCTCAAAAACAAAACAAAGCCAAAAAAGCCCAGCCTTGAATAGCCAAAATAAACACTGTTAAAATAAAGAAAGCAGGAGCCGTAACAGTGACTTCAAAGTATACTATGAGTCTATAATAATTAAAACACTGATACAAAACCAGGCATTTAGGCCATGGTACATAATACAGAGTCTAGAAATAAACACATCCATAGAGAACTGCTTTTTGATAACAGTGCCATGAAGATGGCATTAGGGAGAGGACCTTCTCTCTAATAATATAAATCCCTTGGACAGGCTAGAACTAGAGAGCAGAATGCTAAATAATGAAGTAAACCAGACACAGAACGAAGATGACTAAGGGATGCCACTCACACCTGGAGTAAAAAGAGAGCAGATCTTATGGGACTGCGTGGAGACCAGGGACTGCCAACAGCTGGGAGAAGTAAAGAACGATGGATAGGGAGACTGGCCAGTGGGCAGTGAGCTGCAATTAGTTAAGAAATAAGTGAGTTCCGCTTTCCTACTTACAAAGCAGGTGACACATTGTGAGTAATTTTTTAAACCAGGAGAATGGGTATCGACTACTTTCCATGTAAAGAAGGAATCAATATCTAAGGATGTGTTTAGTCTATACAACGCATGTATGTATCAAAGCATGACATGGGTCTCGGGAATGACTTAGCTGGCAAAGTACCTTGCCATGCAAGGAGTTTGATCTCCAGCATCCATGTAAAAAGCCAGGTGTGATGGTGTAAGCCTGCAATCCCGGTGCTGGGGAGATAGAGATGGGGGGGGGATCCTGGGGTTGCTGGCAGCTAGTTTTGTCAAATCAGTAAGATCCAGGTTCAGAGAGAGATGCTATCTCAAAAAGTGAGGTGGAGGGAGAAAGACATTTGGTGTGAACCTCTACCTCCACATACATGCATACAACATGTGTGTGCACTTGCATACACATAGGCACAGGCACACACATACACACATACAAAACAAACAAACAAAAACTCAAAACAAGCTAAACCCTTAAACACAAGACCAAAATCTATGGAATTGCTGGATGAAAACATAGGAAAAAATCCATGACATTGGTCTGGGCAAAGTCTTCTGGGATATGACTCTTGAAGATCAGGCAACAGACACAAAGATGGAGAATTTGATTACATCAAACCAGAGGAGAAGCAAAGTGAAGACACAACCCGCAGGCTGGGGAGATATTTGCAGTCTTGGCCGGTTCAACAGTACAACTCGGCCTGTTGAATATTTGTATTGCTCGTGATACGTCTCCAGAATCTCCAGAACCTCACAATCTTGCAAAATGGAAGCTAAACAATAACTCCCATTTTCTCTCTCTTAGGTATTAGCATTACCCTTTTATTCTCCATTCTCTATGAGCTTAGATCCTGCAGGCTCGTCATATAAGTGTTAATGTGAAGTATATGTTGCTTTATGGCTGGCTTATTTCACTTGGCAGAGTGTCTTCTCAGAGTTTTTTCAAGGTTCATCCATGTTGTCAAATGTGAGAAGATTTCTTTCCTATGGATACAGAATGATAATCCATTTTGCAGGTTTATTTATATAAAATATAAATTATATATATTTAGATGGGAATTGGGAGTGGGCAAAGAGTAGTTCATCCAGCGTTGGAAGCCCTGGCCCTTGAGTGCTGGACACCTGGCAGGCAGAGGCCCAGAGATTCAGATCCCAAAAACTAGAGGCTTAGCGTTCAAAGAACTGAGATTAGATGCTTACTGCTCTAGGTTCCAGTTGCCAATGGCCTGGCACTTAATAGCTAGTGAAAAAAAAAACACCGCTACATGAAGCAGACAGAGCAGCTGCAGTCAAACACAACAGTGCTGCTTGTATGTATATGCATGTAATGACAATTACTGCTTGTATGTATATGCATGTAATGACAATTACTGCTTG
>LOJH01052816.1:0-10171 GCA_001685095.1 Ellobius talpinus
GTGCCCTCTTCTGGCCTGCAGGCATACACACAGACAGAATATTGTATACATACAAACATACATACATACATACATACATACATACATACATACATACCTAGGGAGGGAGAAGGCTATGCTCCTTGTATAGGGTCACCCCTCTAGACCCTTCTGAAATGTCCCCCTGCAAAGGAATCAGACCATGACAGAAATATTCAATATTAACTTAGTATTGAACGGAAGAAACTGAACCCAGGTAATTCAGAAAGTGTTTCCAGACTTGGCTGTGACTTAAAGCTCTCACCAACAGCACTGACTCCGAGTATACTACAGGTATACGGGAAAGAAGCCATTGTATCACCGAAGAGCCAGATCACTGCCCTGGAGACAACAGGCACAGCACAACTTTTACATGTTTATTACACCAGGTTGAGGAAAACGAGGAGAATATGACAACATGGGCCTGCCTCTTTGGGCATATGTTCTAAGCACACATCTGTTCTCATACCTGCAAGAAAGGAATCCATTCGAAAGCATTTGACTGCCCACCATATTCTACCCTTAAAATCCTAACACAAGTCTTACACCACTGTGCACAAGATTTTTGGCAGTCACAAGCTCTGTCATGAGGCAGAGCTTACAGACGACGGGAGAAAGTAACTGTCATGGACATTCGTCCTCAATGAGTGGGACAAACTGCATGAGGCAGTGTGGCTGTGTGGAGGGATGGAGATCCAGACCGGTGGCAAGCTGCGGCTCCTGCTGCATGATGACCAGTCGAGGCTCTTGACTTCGATGCATTCCTCTGCTGTCCCAGTGCGTTCACACCTAGAGACAGTAAACAACGGAATATCTGCAAGCAACCATGTTTAAAGAAAGAGCTCAGTGTGTGTCTCTCCAGGAAGTCGCCAAGTACAGAAGGACTTTTTTTTTTTNTAGAGCAGACTGGGATGAAAATTGTACCGGAGGCTGGAGAAGAGCCCAATGTGTTTCACAAGGTTGGGCTCCACCACGTAGGCCCGCTCCCCCTTGGCTCTTAACAGAGAGTACAGTGCCATGTCCTTGCCAAAGCCCTTGTGGCAGTACACCTGGGACAGATAGGTGAGGGTCCTGCGGGCTGCAGGGGCAGGGAAGAGCATAGCTGGGGTGCAGCACTGAGAGGCAGGAACCACACTGTACAAGGATGGGCTCAGGCGCCGCAGTTCCAGGAAATAGTGTCGGCCCACAAGTTCCACCAGCCCCATGCTGTACAGGGAGAAGAAAAGCATGACGGGCCAACTGAAGCCCGGGCGGCAGGAGAACTTCATGTATATCCAGGTTAGCACAGGCCCCAACAGCATGCCCACGCCAACCCACTCCAGGATCCGCATAGGCTCCGGGTTGATGTAGTGCTGGAGCCTCTCCGGGTGATAGAGCTTTAGATACAGGGCGTCTTGGAGGTGTGGCTCGGAGAAGCGAGCCCGCAGAAGGTGCTCCAACACTGGGAAAATCTGTTCTTCTGGTATGGCATCATCCTCTACCATCAAGACATAGTCTGGATTGTAGGTCTGCAGGGATGACTCCAGGCAATAGACATAGTCTTGCTTCTCTTTCTCAAACGAGTTTGTTGAAGGGTCGTCGCCATAATCATCTTCGGTGCCCTCGTAGCGGTTGGCGACAGGGACGTACTTAGACAGCAGCTTAGCGTCAAAATGGCTCACACTCCGTTCCACATTACACAGGAAGAGCTGGTGCCCCTCACACTGGGGGCCGCACTGCTGCAGAAGCCGATGGAACTGGGACACTACCTGTAAGACATAGTGGAAGCCAGGCTGCCTGTCCACGGTGATAATGGTGATAACCAACCAGGGCCGCGGGGTGGCCTGCCACACGATGGGCACAGAACCATTGGCAGAGGGCAGCTCTTCAAAGTAGTGAAGGGCAGCCTCTCCCTCCTTCAGGCTTTGCTGTAGGAACTCTTGGCTCATCTGGTTTAGATGCCAATGACGCAGATAGAAATAGGAGTGCAGGAGCCGGTGGCAGGCCAGCGGGGCCAGTAAGCCAAATGTCACCACAGTTAGGATGAAGAGCTGGACAGCAGTGCTGCCCCAGGAGAGTCGGCGAAGCCTCCGGAGAAGCATGGCAACTGGAGAGGTTGACGTGGTCATGAGGCAACTTTTGGTCATGTCTGGTCCCAAGAATAAACCATCCTGGATCTCAGGCCAGAATCATTAAGTCAAACCTAAAGAGAGAAAATAGAATCAGAAACCAAAACTTAAAAAAATATCCCAACAATGCAGTCCAGCACACATCAAATCAGAAATTGTAGTTCAAGGTTGTGTAGCGGCTGGAGACTCAAAAGGACTTTCCTCAGTGACAGTTTTCTTGGGTTCTATCGGACAGTGAGCCTTGAGATGCTCTCATTGTTTATGGTGAGACGTACCCTGCGCATTCAACCAACACCCTATGTCTAAAAATGTGATGTTAGCATCACAGTGTATCAGAAGATCACTGGTGGCTGGTAAAACTATTTTCATTCACTAGCTACAAAAGACATGGATATTAACACAGGCATACAAGAAACAAAGCTTGACACAGAAGAAATACACATAGTTAGAGAAGCATTGATGCATAATACTTGGCTGTGTAATTTCTGAAAATCTTTTCCACATATTCCAATAAAAATGGAATACTTGGTGGGCCTTGCTATTTAATGCCATCTTTGATTCCTCTAGTCACATTTAATCTAATCATTTAATTCTGATTGTCCTCCTAATTTATTTGCATAGGACTATATTTGGGAGACAACATTTTCCTATACAAGCAAACTGTAGACTTTGAGAGGGGAGGGAATCATCTCACTGGAGAATCTACAACGGGGCTTTTCAGTGAGATGGGTGGGTAAGTAGAGGAAGAAACAGTTTGCTTCAGAAAGGGATGTCTTGAGACGCATTCCTCAGACCACAGGTGTGACGTGTGAACCCCAGATCTGCTATTCAATTGGCGGAAAGCCACTTCACCTCTCTATATCCTGGATTCCTCAGTTCTCAAATAGAAATAATCACTGTCTTGTGGGTTTATGATCGATATTAAACATGGTAGAGAGGAAAATTAAACAGAATTAAAATGTCATTAAAATATGCCTCATGGAGCTGGAGAAGATGACTAAATCAGTAAAGCACTTGCCATTCAAACAAAGGACCTGAGTCTGAACCCTAAAACTCGTTCCTCCCCAAAACTGTACGTGGAAGGGTATCCTTCCAATCCTCCCACTGGAGAGGGAGAGACCAACAGACAGGTCCCTGTACTCACTAGCCAGCTTAGCCTACTTATCAAACTTCCTGTCAGGACAGAGACCCTAGATTAAAAACAAAGTAAGAGCCTGGAAAGATGGCTTAGTGGTAAAAGTGCCTGTCGTGCAAGCATAAGAGCACAAGTTCAAATCCCCAGACTCCATAGAAAAGCTAGCTGAGGTAGCAAGCATGTGCTTATAAAGCCAGTATTCCTCTAGGGAAATGGTAGGCACAAACCAGACTCCTGGGAGCCAGCAAGTCTGGTGTAGACAGCTGTGAGACCATCTCAAAGAAGGTGGGAGGGAAGGATGGACACTGAAGGGTTGTCTTCTGACTCTGCAACTCACCATGGCACTTTCATATATATGAGCATGCAAACACACCTATGCACACGAAAAAGAGAAAGAAAGCAAGGTGGTCCTACCTGAGAAATGTTCTTAGCCTCCACAAGCACACATGTCCACATGCTCCCGTACAAACTGCACACACATGTGTGTGTGCACACGAATATGCGTCTGTGTGTGTACGTGTGTGGGGGTGTGCATGCGCACATGCACACACACATACACACACAATTGAAAAACTAAAACTGATGCTCATATTCAAGTAATATTTGAAAAGCAAGAACTCCTAATGTTTTGGATAGAAAACCAAACAACAAAATTTAAGACAATGAAGCTAGTATAAGAGTAGTAGGCTTAATGCAAGACTTATAGCTATAGTATCAAAAGCATACTCTTGCTTCAGAAGCATGGTATTTGCATGCATTTCGAAGAAAGTGGTCTAGCTTGTGAACGCTGGAGGGAGGGCTGTCTGAATCTCATGAGGTTGCAGTTGTTCTGTCTGCCGGCACTCCCTACCTGCTGGCTACCTTTAGCAGCCACACACTGAACTTCATTTCCTAGCATGCCTTCTTCAGGGTCATAGGACTAGGGCCTGGCAGTAATATGTGAGCGGAATGAAGAGTCTCTATGGGTCTATAAGAAGGTCTGTCCCAACAGCTCACCTCCTCCTCCGACATCTCTACTGGTTAGTGTTGTGAGCTACATGTAGCCCAGTGTGTCACCCAGTAATGATTTGGGGCTTGTTCTTTAGAGTAGTGATTCTCACCTGCCTTCCACAGTCATGTAGAACACCAGACATTTCTCTACAGTGTTGTGACACATTTCAAGGAAGTAGAGACAAGACTGCGACAAAAGACAATGGTCCTGGGAATCCAGATGTGAGTCAAACTATTTTAGTACTGTCAAGAGATCTGGAGAGCAGCCAGAGGGAAAGAAGCAAGGAGCTTTTGGCAGCACATGACCCTAGGCTTGCTGGTTTGTGAGTATCAGTATACTGTAGACCGGTTCTTTCTCCCTCCAATCTGCTGAAGTCCACAGAGTTAGTACATCACAGACTTGTACATCACCTGACCTAATCAGTTCCTCATCATGACTACTGGACACCCAATATTGGAACTGGGGCAATCCCACACCTCTAGTGTAGCAGCTCTGGGAACAGGATTATTTGGGTGGCTTCTTGCCCCCACTATTCTCCCTGCCTTGGTTGGTTATTACTCAAGGGAGCTAGACCATCCAGATGAAGGGCTTACATACAAAGGCACCAAGATGAGGAAGTCAGCTTGGAAAATGCCAGGTGCACAATAAATGCTATGGCTTACAATGATATGGCAGGTGGGACAGAAACAGGAGTGCCCGTGTCAACAGAAAGAGGACCTTCGATCCCAGGAACTTTCTCCACAGGAGGAGATCAAACTACAAACATCTCGCAGCCGGTTACTGCAGGATGCAGTTCCATAGGTGATCAGGGAAGGAGAGGAACTCATCAAAAGTGCTGAGGATCTCTGCTTGCAGGGATCATCTCCCACTGGAGTGACAAACAGCCACAAACCTTGATGATTTACAACAAGGACCTAGAACTCTTGCACACAGATCTGTTGATGCTGGTCATCCTACTGGATTCAGGAACAGAAGTAGATTAGAAGCAGGCAGCCAATGCGCTTCTCCTTATGGATCACAGTGCAGAGGAAATGACTACCAGGGCTGGGCATCTTAGGTCAGGTAGATGCTAAGACTGAGTCAAATTTGCATCCTTGCTGGTATGCCAGAGATCAAATCCACCCATTCCATCCCCCAGCCACAGCACCAGGGAAGGAAACTCTCCTGCAGAGCTAGGGAAGCAGGAAGCTGAAGATCAGAAACAAAGGGCTTCAGGAGATTGTTAGACTCTCACGAGAAAAGAAAGGATCTAGGTACTCCAAGAAAGTCCCAGACCCTCACAGGGCATAAGCTTTGTCCACCAACCCTGGCTAACTAGAGTCAGAGAACGCTTCTGAAATAATCCCCAAGGTTCAGTAGTTTGGAAGAACTTAGTTTTCCAACTCAACAAACCAGGCACAGAAACAGAAAGAGGCTAGTAAAAGCCTGAAGCAGAAAGAGGGTATGAAAAGCCTGACGTCCACGGTCAGGGAGATACAGATCATCCCCTCAAGGAGAAGAAGAAAATACTGCTGAACATTTACATGCTGCAAATTAGCACACTCATTGCAGATCATAAAAATGGGATTATACCCTCATTTGATGATCAGATGAGTGGCTTGGCAAAAGTCCCTGAGTTATGTAGGCATTCAAGATTATGTTCTGGCTCTTTGGGGGGTGCATGGTGGGGTGGGGTGTCCACCGACACCCACTTTTTATTGCACTCTCCAGATACAGGTTAATATAAATGACCGTAAGGAACTGAACCAAAATATATGGGTTCTTTTTTCATTCACAGTTTCCCATCCTATGAATGCAGGCAGAGATGAGCCGCAATTATATAACTAGAAGCAAATGAAAGGAAGGTGCGTCTAGATGATTACTCTGACACTTTTTATTCCCAGAAGTCCTTAGTCACCCATAAGATTACCTGCCTAAGCCTATACTTCATTAACATTGTAGTCTGACAGGTTTTTCTGAGTCAGCTTGGTAGCAATTGCTTCAGTTCCACAGTGGTAAGTTCTTATTTATGTCTTGCAATTACTGTACCTTAAGAGGCAGCCATTCCCTAAATGGGATTCCACCTAATATCACACCGAGGGTACGGGACTCAGAAAATACAATAAAGGATTGTATTGACACCGAGAAAGAAGCACAACTTAGAATTTGTCTGAATAAGTACACCGTGTGGTAGTAGACACTGTTTTAGTACAAATCTTGTAAAAACTAAACTGGAGACATGGGGATCTGAGAGACAGAACACCACACTATGCGTCAGGAAGTAAGTACTTGGAAGCTGTCTATTTTTCCCAAGTCCACCTTCCTTCATGACAGATATCACCAAGTTCCCGCACACCAGAGTATAAGAGCCTAGCAGGTTCTGATTTCTCTATTCCTTCTAGTCCTTTCCCAATTTGAGGGCCTGGGACCTGAACAGAGAGCTCTCAGAAGAAGGGAAAAATGGCTATGAAATATTCAAAAAATGTTCATCACCCATAGCAAAGAGGGAACTGCAAATCAAAACAACTTTTTGATTTTCATCTTATTCCAATCAGAATAAAAAAAAAGAGGCAACAACAAATACTGGAGAAGGCATGGGAACAGGAACCCTCATTCATTGCTGGTGAGGTTGCAGACTGGTACAGGTACTGTGGAAATCTGGGAGGAGAACAGTCAAAAAGCTAAAAGGAAATCTATTATATGAGCCAGCTATACCACTGCTTGGCATGTGTCCAAAGGACTACACATGTTCACTGCTGCTCTGTTCACAATAGCTAGGAAATAGAAAAACACAAACCAACTAAATGTTCTTCAATCAACAGACAATGACAATGGAGGACACACTATGGAACACTATTTAGCTGTAAACAAAAATGAAATCATGAACTTTGTAGGTAAATGGATGGAAGTAGAAAAGATAATATGGAGTGAGGTAACCCAGACCCAGAAAGATAAACATATTATTTTCTCTCTCATTGGAGACTCCTACTTCCAAATCTTCAGATGTGAGTGCATATATGTTTCTGCAGAAACCAAGAAAGCAAAAGGGACCATTGGTGGGGCAGGGAGAGGAAAGAACAACAGGGAAGGTAATAGCAAAGTACACAAGGTCTAATTGGGGAAACGGGGAGTGGGGCGGCTTTATTTTGGGAGGGGGAGGGAGATAAGTTGTAGAAGGAGGGTATAATAACTAGTGAAGTCATGGGTATCGGGTAGGATACTACAAGCACCACTTTACTAAATCAATGTAACACTAACTACATGCTAAATATTTATCCTTACACCACAGAAAAGTCTTATCTCCCCCTCATCAAGAAAACTTCTCTTTGCAACAGAAAGAGACCATTATAGAAAACCACAAACAATTAAAATGCAAAGTTGTTGAGCCCAGACCCAATGGATGCATCTACAAAACAACTCCCACACCTAAGGCCCAGGGAACATTGTAGAAGAGGGGGCAGAAAAAAATTAAGAGTCAGATGATCGGGACCTTTGCTGTGAGATTGTGTTTCCAAGTAGCATGAGAAGTTACAGCCATAAAGTCTCACCAACATTACTGCCTAACAAGAGCTGAACAAGAACAACAACAGACATGCCAGCACAGACAAGGGGAAGTCCTTGAGGCCTCAAGCCTACAGAAAGAACTACAGGCAACAACAGAATGCAAATAGCAGGAGAAACAGTCTTCCTGGGAAAGAGAACAATGACTGGTTATCCAATATTGGACACTGATATCAGTCGTGTATCAATATCGATATCAGTCCTGAAGGCATAGATATAACATTATATAGATTGATCAGGCTATATTTAGGAACATGCATGTCTATAGAGAGACATATATTTGCATATAATGGCAATTAAAGAAAAGGAGGCCATGAATTTGAAAGAGTGAGAAAGAGTATATGGGAAGGCTTGAAGGAAGGAAAGGGAAAGAGGAAATGCTGTAATTATATTTAGCCTCAAAAACAAAAATTTAAAATGTCAGTGGGCTAGTAAATTGAATAGACCGTTCTCAAAAGAAGAAATACAAACAGCCAAAATATATATGAAAACCATTCAATATCCTTAGCCATTATGAAAATGCAAATTAAAACTGCTTTAAGAGCTACAGAGAGGGTCCTGGGGTTAAAAGCACTTTTTGCAGAGGACACAGGTTCATTTCCCAGAATCCATATAGCAGCTTGTTAAAACCAGCCATAACTTCAGAATCAGGTGATGTGACGCCTCTACTGGCTTCTGCGGGCATCAGACATGCATAGATGTAGGCAAAACAGTCATACACATAAAATAATATTTAATTAACCTTGAACAAAACTTAGTGATTCTATTACACTCTAATCAGAATGGCTAACATCAAAAAATTGACAGCAATGCTGGCAAGGATGTGGAGAAAGAGGAACCATTCATTACTGCTGGTAGGAGTGTGAACTCATGCAGCTATTACAGAAACCAATATGGTGGTTTCTTAAAACACACACACACACACACACACAAACCAACTCAATCAGGAAAAATCAGATCAAGAGGTGCACATCGCTTCCAAAATTCAACCTGATTTCCCCAACCTGATCTAAGTGCCTTTTCCTTACACACATTAAGATGTGTTCCATGAATTTCCCCCACAGCATTTATTTGTCATTTTCTACCTTGGTACCCAAGGGGGGTTGATTCCAAGACTCCCCACCACTCAGGACACCAATACCAAAACTGAAGCTGCTCTGATTCTTTATATAAAATGTCAGCATTTGCATGCAAGCCACGCACTTCTTAAATACATTAAATTAGCTCTGATACCTGTCTGAAGGCCAGTGTTTTCTAAATAGTAGCTGTGTTGTATCATTTAGGAAATAATGACAATAAAGATAAATACATACATGTTCAGTGTTTAAAAATATTTTCGGTCTACAGTGAGTTGAATCCACAGAGCAGAGTATCTATTCGTAGGTGTTTGTTTAGTTCTCACTGCATATTCCGGGGGTGCTAGACCCTTGAATCCATTTCTTTAGACCAAATAGGCAGCTTTCAAACGGCGGTGCAATTAATCCCATTTCAATGGGAAAATAGATTCTAGCAAATTGTAAGCAGGAAACTCAAAGCCCACACACTGTCCACGATCCCTGATGTCTTTCGTGGCCTTACTCACAACACGTTATGCAGCAGGCCTTCAAGTCCCTTCTTACTGCATTCGCTGTGATTTATCTTCAATCTGCATCACAGGCCCAGCATAGCACTCTACCAGAGAAGGGATTTAATGACTGCTGAGCAAATAAAAGATCCCATTAAATCTTTTGGCCTCCACATCTCATAATTCCTCCACTATAAAACTGGGAATAGCACAGAGCCCAATCACACACAGGGCAGAGAACAACTTATGTCTAACCTTGCCTGGCACTAAGTCTGCTTTGAAGTGGGACAAGCTAAGGCACAGTAAATTTGCTGTGGTTAACAAAGATTCTGGAATGCAGTAGTAAAAGGTAAATCCAGGATCCTTGCCCTCACCCAACATCTACTACTGCTCCTAGGCCCTAGAAAATCAGATGAAAAATCATCAGAAACAGCAAAACAAAAAACCAACCAAACAAAAAACCTCTTAGGATGCGGTAGGTAACAACATAAAATAATACATGGTGTGTGTGTGTGCATGCATGCATGTGTGTAAATGGTACTACTGGTTACTTCTGAAAATATGTACACAGTGCACATTTATAAAATACATAAAATAAATGATTTAATCTCATCAACCAAACTTCATTAACATAATTTAAAAAAACTCTGGGAAAATGGAAAAGGAATATATTTGGAATAAAGATGGAATACCTATAAATAATTTAAAATTAAAATTAATAAAAATAAAATGGGCAGAGCATGCATATAAAGTTATACAAAAGGAGGCAGGTGGATCTCTGTGAGTTCAAGGCCAGCCTGGTCTACAAGAGCTAG
>LOJH01052818.1:0-12287 GCA_001685095.1 Ellobius talpinus
GCCCATCTCTTCCTTCAAATGCTCTCTGATGGATCTTCTGGTACAGGATCAGGATCCCTTGCTGGCCAGGGATCTAGCAGACAAAAGGGCCAGTTTGCTGCCTGCAGGCTTAGTGAAACAAAGGAATTCCTGCCTGGTTGCACTCACCACCCTGTCCCAGCCCCAAAACAGGCTGAACTGGGGGATCTTCTGGCCCCAAAGAAGGGAAGGGGAGCCTGGGTGCAAGCTGTGATGGGATCTTCCATAAGAATCTTAATGCAACTAAGACATTATCCATTAACCCTGTCTGGAACACTTCTATTGTTAAGCATTACTAGACATGAAACAGGTAGTAACACATTTGAAGTGACATAAGTTCAGTCATATCTAATGTTGCTTCATTTTTTAACTGTGAGCAGTAATGCATGTGCTACTTCATACTTTCAGCATTAGTTATAGCAGAAAGCAGACTTGCCACTTAATGCCAACCAGGTTACCATACTGAATCCCTCTCAGTTTCCATCCACCTGCAAAGTGACACTTGACTCCTATTTTAGGACAATGCCCTTCTTTTCCTTACCCATTGAAAGGCTCGCTTAACTCTATTATGTAATTTTCATGTGATCCTCAGGGTCACACGTAAGATCACAAACAAAAAAAGAAGAGAGAGTAGAACAAAAAACACAAAAGATTATTTTGTGAAGAGATTTCTCATTTTAGAATTTAAAAAATCATCAAAATTATTTGACAATTTTATACATGTGTATAATGTACTAGACCTTTAACTATCTCATCACCTTCTCTTTGGCTCTCACTCCCACTGAGTTTCAACATTTCTTCTCAACAGACTACCTTTTACTTCCAGGTTTGTTTGACCCACTGAGTTTAATAATGATTGTTTGCATTATAGTATGGGTAAAGGATAATTTACTAGAGTACTGGAAACTTACCAATGGCTACCCCACTCAGGAATGAGAACTCACAATTACCTAGCAATGATTATTCTTAACACCTCTTCTTCATGTACAAACCTACAAAGATCCCTGTCTGTGTGTGCCCCAACTGTGGTTAGAAATAAAGGAGTTCATGTGTGTCTGAGGACTCAGTTCTAATCATGCCTACTATACCAAAGCCAGTCTTCTCTCAGATCCATTCTGAGCATCCATTCCTCAAAACTCAGACAAGAATGTTAAGATTGACTTGATCCATAAACATCTGACCCCATACATAGTTCCAGACCACCCAAGCATCCAGGTTTTATAGATCTTCTTTGTTTGCTTCTGATAATAATTTCATTTCTACAATAACCTTTGACTGAGATCGACTGACCATCACCTTTTCACCCATGGTAACAGTCATCTAGTAAACTCTGATTCACACCTGTATTACTACCTGTCACAGAGGCATAGGAACAGAGGAAAACTAGACTACCTGTGATCACAGATAGAATCTTTGTACAAGTTATTAATTTATAAATCTATTTTGAGAAAAATCAATCATCCCTGATGACAGATTAAATGAATTTACAACTACAGTCATATGTAAGTAAGGCCAGTTCTATTTATCAACCCTTTCTTAAGTGTAGTGCCATCTTATCTTTCTGTTGGCTTACTAAAAGAATAATTTTTTTTGTTTATTTGTTGTCCTGTAGCAAGATTGTAATAAAATTTTGACACATGGACACTAAATCCTTGGGAAAACAACCAATGTTATTTCTTAAAATTACTTGTTATTTGTATCTTTTCCCACACATCCACAAGGTAAGATTCATTCTGTCAGAAGATAAAAAATTATTTATTTTAGACCTTTTTTTAAGTTGTAGACATAGGACAGTTGCATCTCTGTAGTCAGAACTAAGCAATTTTGCTGACTGAAAACGGACCCCCCCCAAAATAGCAAAAGGCAGAGAAAAACAGCATGAAAGAATACTAGGGGTAAAAAAGAAGGAAATGACAGTTGTAGCAAATGATTCTGAATCATTGAGATGCCGTTTCTACAAAAATGGGTCCAAAGTATGATCCAAAATTGAGAAACATGACAGGATGCTGCAAAGGATCTCGGGGGTCAAGTAGTAAAGCTTTTTTTTAGGTTACAGACTTGGGAACCTATTGAGGATGGTTAACAAACATTGAACACAACATCAATGATGCTTAATTTAGGTGATAATGGGAAGAATGTAATACACTTCAAGTACTTCTGAGAAACAGATATACCTAAATTTGAACTAGTGCTTAGGGACATGGCGTCAGTCTGAGTACTGGATCTTTCCATAAATGGAACCAACATCATTGCTCTGAGAAGAAACTCATCACTCTCTATCCATGTGTTCTAAGGAGTTCAAAGTCAGTCTAATCACCACAGTGAAAGGTACAACACAAAACTTTTAGGATGGAAGCATGTGAAATATAGGGCATTATTATCCTAAAAGGAGGTTTGGTAGTAATCTCAGATGGAGTGATCAGGCAGAGGAAGAGAAATACTTTAAGGTAATACTTGAAATGTTTTAATGTCAACTAAGAGGCATGCCAGAGGCAGTACTGTTTAGGAAGAAAATACACATATGCACACACGTGTATCTGCATTGGGTTGCTTAGTTTGTTAATTGGGTGATTGTGTGTGTGCCTGAGTGTATGCACGTGCACACACATGTGTCTGTCTGTGTTTGTTACACAGAGTCTCATGGATCTAAGGTTGCCCTCATGCTCACTATGTAGCTAGGATAATCCTGAACTTGTGATCCTTGCATATCTACCTGCCTAGTCCTGGGATTTCTGCTGTCTTTGCATGCCCAGTTCTCCAGCACTTACATTTTTTTAAACGTTAACTTTACTCCAAGTGGATATAGGCTTCATTGGCGTTAGTCATTTGAATGGAAACTGGAGGAACCATCATGGTGTTCAAATTTTGGTTTTGCTCACCACAGACCAACATGCACCTATATGCCTTCTGGTCTTTTGTTGTTTACCAACAGCCAGAAAAAAAAAGGTGGGAGGACATTTTAAATAATGCTGGTAATTACACATATAGTATTTACATTGTGCCTCTACTGTTCTGTATAATTTATAATTTAATTCCCAAATCATTTAGTGTTGAAATCAAGTCTTCGAGTTGATTTCTGTCACTGTTCTCATTTTATAGTTGAGGAAATTGTGTTGGAGAAGTTGACAACTTTCCCAAGAAGCTGAGGAATTTCCCTGAAGTCACATATCAAGGAAGAAAATGAAGCAGCAAAGTGGGTTGTGAACTGTGTGTCCTGCATACAACAGTCACTTCCACTGACCGAGAGATCTGCTCCCGTGGAATTCACTTTAATTACCTCTTGTAACTGGGCAATATTTCTCAGAGTTGCATCAGAGGAGATTTTCTCAGAAAACAGTAGACGAGTTAAACTCTGTGGATCTTCTCTGCACTTCGCACTACACGGAATCCTAAGTCTAGCTGCAGACTTTTAGTGATGACCAAAGTAGTTTCTGTTCTGTTGCATTATTAGAACAAAATCAAGTTGACACATGTCCAATAATGTTCTTGGCATATAAGCTATCTATGTGTTTGTCTGATTTTGGACTTATACAAAGATTATTGAAAATATTAATCAATACATGAATATATTCTGATACCCCGCATTGTGTGCAGCAGGATAAGCATTGTTTTATAAGTGAGGATCAAACATTAAGTTAACTGCCTGACTTAAAACCCCTTTAATACCAAGTTATAGAAGCCAGGTTTTTAAAAGATGTTTACAAAAAAACAAACAAAAAAACAAAAAAAAACCCAAAAAACCTAATCATACAGAAAGGCCCAAAAGGCCAAATATCTGAATAAAAAAGTTTAATGGCAGGGATTGAGTAAAACTATTACTGAATAAGTGAATAGAAATCCTTTATTCATTCTTAAGGAAACTCCAGTGTCCCACTTGTATATGCTTGTTCTTTCCTTTTAAACCTGTTCTAGTACGTTTCAAACTTTTGCTTTTACAACTACCCAATCAACAATTTAATTCTATTGTTATGTTATTCTGTTTGTATCCGATGTATCAATAAGCCATTAGTTTATAAAAAAAAACCTTGCCAACATTTTGTTGCATTGAACAGAATTAACAGTGCTAAATCTGAGCTCCCTCAGAGGAACAGCTATTTCTTCAGACTCATTCATTTTCATCATCTTTGATATATTTATTTTCTCTTCGGCTAATTGTTCCATTTATTTTCTGAAGTTTAGAATATTTGTAAAAATGTTTATCATATGTGTTTACTAAACTTCTATTCTCAAGTTGAAATATTTATAATCAATAACCACTGTGACCTTTGAGAGATTCACACTCTTTGTGTTGTATTTTGAGGTTTGCTTGTTGGTGTTTGTCTTTCAAGGGCGTGTCTTGTGTAGTCTAGATTGTATTTAAAGGTAATGCATCACCAGTGCTTGTCTTGAACTCTTTCACCCCATGCCTTCACCTTTGCAGAGAGCTGAAATAACAAGACTGTCTACCATACCTACTTTACCTAATTTAAAAAAAAAAGATTGCTTTTATTTAAGTGTATATGCATGTCAGGTTCCCGGGTATGTGAAGCCAGAATCCCCCAGAGTCTAGAAAGGTTGTCAGATAGACCCCTCGGAGTTTCAGCTGTAGGTGGCCGTGTGCTGTCTAACATTGGCACTGGGAACTGACTTGGCTTCAGTTCTGCAGAGCAGCATGTGCTCTTAATTGCTGAGTCATCTTTCTAACCCCAAGACCTGTTTACTCTTGTTACGTTTTCTCTTATTCGTGTTCAACCACTTTCACAAATGGAATCCACCTTCTCACTCAACCTATGGAGTCAAACTGGTGAGATTCTCTAAAACTTTGTTGAAATTCACTATGTGCACAATTGGTTCAGTTGCCTCAAAGACTACTCTATCTCTTAAATGTGATCTTGCATATAGAAATGAATCTTAAGTGAAAATACTAGAGCAATGGCAAAACTAGATATTAGCTCCCAAGAGAGTTTCTAATTCTAAAACATCAAGGTTGAGGCACAACATCCACAGGGTTAGAAAAGTTTCTTTGTGGTTCATTTATATCCATTGACTGAGCACACTTTACTTTTCAAGGAGTGGTGAACCACTTCCTTCAGTCTGGAGTACTGATTTCTCCCAAGCTATTTGCAATAGTTTTGGAGAGGGAAAATATTTGAAATACCACCTAAGTTTGTACCAAGTGAATCTATTTCTGCTCATTTTTCTCACACATTATAGTATATTATCCAAAATTCATAATTATTATACTTGCATTCATTTTTGTTATTACATATAATACTTGATACAAAATAAAAGTTCCAATTATATCTGAGATTAACTCTATGAAACCCTTTGTTGAATCTTCTATATGGAAGACTAGCAAGCCAACCCTAGTCCATACAATGTCTAATAATCTTTCTATCCAGAAACCGTCACAAGCTACTGGGCTCAAAATGTTCATGTATCAGTGCAGAACAATGAAACTTCATCTGAATTCCAGGTTTTTCCCCCAGAAACTGAACCATAAAATGGTGCAATTCCCATCATTTAAACAGTATCAAACTCTGTTTTTTCTCTTCTTGCCAGTTTATGTCTAATACTGGGTAATGAAGTCTACACAAAACTGTACATAAACAGTTGAGGTTTGTGCAATTGCTTCTGAATTTTGAGAATGGTTTACTGCTGTAATCATTGTTTGTTGATGGCTTGTTTACTCTGTTACCTAAACCATATTCTCTATTCAGTAAATAATTCTTTATATCTCACCAATATATCTACCAAATTCATAAAGGAGCAAAAATACCTGAAATTCAGCATGATTTTGTATCAGTTAAATGTATTTCTGGCTGTTTTTCTCTCACAATAACATTTTTATCTAATGTTCATAACTCTAATTTCTCAAAGACATTGCCAGATGGTAGAAACTTTGCATTCACGGTATGATAGACACACATCTAACACAAGTCATTTTAAGAGTTCTTGTGGCCAGGCAGTTAGTGCCGGATACCTTTAATCCCAGCATTAGGGAGGCAGAGGCAGGCAGATCTCTGTGAGTTTGAGGCCAGCCTGGTCTACAAGAGCTAGTTCCAGAATGGGCTCCAAAGCTACAGAGAAACCCTGCCTCAAAAAACAAAACAACAAAACAAAACAAAAAGAGTTCATGAGTTTAAAATGAAAAATAAAATAACTTTAGAGATAAAGCCATCATTCAAGTGCAGAAAACTGAAGTTATCACTATACCTTGTGGGAAACAGCTAGAAATTTTTATTCACTGTTCTCACTTTGTGTGTGTATGTGTTTTAAAAAAATAATTTATTTGACCTTCATATATTGGATGTTTTCTGTCAAGTTCAGCCCTTTCATTTGTGTATGTTAAAGGCTTTTAAGAGATAATGCAAGTCCAAATGTGTGAAACCCTGAAAATTCTGATATTTCAAGTGTCAGCTAGTTCATAGGCACACTAACAGCCAAATCGCTGGGCCGTGGAAGTACTCGATTCCTCATTTAAGTATTTTGACTTTATTCCAACCTGACCCAATTCACTCCACACTCTCTGAACTGCAGGTGGCTAGTTAGTTGTGTAATTACAGTCCCACGGTTGAGGTTTAATACTATGGACTCAATTTAGTTGTACAAAGAGAATGCAAGATCACCACACAGATTAGCTCTCTAAAGACTTTTGATCCTTTTGTGTTTTCATAAAATTTCCAAATGCTATTATTGCTTCTTTTAAAGACTTGGTTCCTGAAATCTTTTGTTCCTTACAAGCTTAATATCTGCCGAAGAAAGCTGCAGAAAAATGTTCAATAATGGAAACGCTAAGCCCCATTCGCATAATCAACTGAAGCTTTTGGTCCTTATCAAGCGTTTATCAACTGTTCATGACATTCTATCCTTTAAGCTCATGCTGACTTTACAGTTTAACTTTTCTTGTTTCTTGTTTTGCTTTGACAATTTTTGTCTCTCTGTGTGTTGACTTTTGGAGGAACACATATTTTTTTATGAATTGTCTCAGTGTTCAGTGTTGATAATAACTCTTAATTCAACAACTCCCACAAGTTAATTAGTAAATTTTCATTTATGTTCTCAGTGTCCCAAAGCTGAATCCACCTCAGAAAGCATCTAGCAATGCTTAGTTTTTGGGATGTGTTCACAGATGTTTAGTCACTCAAGTTTATTAAGATGAAAGTCATATTCCCATCATTTGCTTTTTTTATACTTTAAAACCTATGTTGGAGAGAAAAAAGAGTAAAAGGTCTTTGAGTTTTAAGAGCATTTAATTTTCTAAATGTATCCATTCACCTACAATCTCAACAATCATTCATTTGCTATTAATTCATATTAGGAAGTACATTGGTTACCGTACAGGTGAACACATATGTAATAAAGAGACTCATGGTTTGGTAACTAGGAGGTCCAAGTTTTTATATTATGAGAGGAAGCTGTTCTCTATGAAGTTCATACCAAAGAACCACACAATCTCATTATCAAAAATGCAAACATATTCCTGATGTTTTAAAGTTTATAATCTTGTATTGGGTTGCTTTCAAAACAATTCTTGAATGCATGCAGCCCAAAGGCCATGAGCTAGCCACATCTGAAAGATGAATTGTTAAGTATACCAGGATTAATGACTTAAAGAACATGACATACAGGACCTAACATTTCCAGAGTAGTCTCTGCTTCAGAGATTAGGCAGAAATTTCAGAGGAGGGTGGTAATATTTGAGTTAAATTACAAATAAACAAATAAGACTACCAGATGAAAATATTTTTTAAAACATAATAAAGAAATGTAAATAAGGCATAAAGGTCATTTGCAGCATATACATTGTTGCCCTTTGAATAGTCCAGACCCAGGTTTCACCCAGATATAAATGAGCTGGAGCATTACTCTGTTTTACCATCTATAAGTCTCTGAAAATCTTACATGCAGATTTCCATAGCTCGTAACCTAAAGGGTAAACCCACATCTTTGCATTCAGACTCTTCAGTTTCATACATACACAGTTTGAACACTAATATCTGCTTTTTAAGGCTATTAAGCTCTTGGGAAAAAGGATAGTCACTGATTCTGTAATAATTTGAGCTATGTTTGCTGTATCACTTTACCTTTTATGTTTGTCAGTTGGATGCTATATACACACTTACATGATACATTACTATCAACAAGAGCTTACTATTTTATGTTTGAATTAGGTATGCAGTATCAAACACCAAGTTTTATACACTACTACTGACAGCTTTGGGAAAAGGATAGGCCCTTGGTGAGGGAGGATCATCCTTTGAAGATGTGGCTACTGGAGGGGTTCCATGCGACAATAGGTGGACACATACTCTGAATCAATGGGTTACAATAGCTGTGCTGTACTCAGTCGGTTATAGACAAAAAGTGAACACATGTAGCTGGAAGGATACTGTACTTGAGGTCATGAGGGAAACCTGAGGAATTGAGATGGGGCAGAAATAATTATATTTCATTTTAGATCTATGGGATTTTTTTTTGCTTTTCCATATAGCCATTTATTTCCTAGGCAGGGTTTCTGTTTAGCTTTGGAACCTACCCTGGAACTAGCTCTTGTAGACTATGCTGGCCCCAAAATCACAAAGATCTGCCTGCCTCTGCCTCTGAGAGGGGGATTAAAGTCATGTGCCACCACTGCCCAGCCCCATGGCCACTTGTTATTGGAGAACAATTTTTAACCCTTGATGAGGTTCCTATTTAGTGTTTCTATTTATATTTACTTTATAACTAATGCACATGTGCACAGAAAAAATGACATCTCATTCATCAGCTTTAATCAGATTAGTAGTACTTACTCAAAATTATTTTCTGCTATTAATAAAATGATTAGGATCTTATACAAAATCAAATTCTGTAGGGAAATATTAGCATACTGAAGGCAATGTTTGCAGAACTAATGGCTCAGGCATTAAAGGCTTACAATCAGAATTGTATGGAATTTAAAAAAATAAAATAATAGGTTTTTTAAGAATGAATAAAATATTCAATCCAGTGCTCATATAATGGATGATAAAGATCTAAAGATGGTGTAAAATAATAAGCAACTTATAGCTCTATATATGTGCTTAGTGACAGTGGTCTAGGTTAGATTTCCGTGGTACACTGATGACTAACCTAAGCAAATTCCTGGGATGAGCATTACCCTGGGCATTTACTCTAAATGTTGGCTAAAGTCACTTGTTCAGACTCAAAAACATCATAGCCAAATTTTTACCCTTTTCCCCCTAACATATGAATTTGTAATTAAACTATTTCTAATATTATGACAAAATTCAATTGACAAATCTGGGTCAGTTCATATACAGAATGGCACAAGGCAGGATTTCACAGACTTTCTCTGTGAGAATACCCTCTAGCAAATATGGAATCTTCTCTAGGAGCTAGTCTGTGATATGAGAACTACCTACCGCTCAGAAAATTATGACATTGAATACAAGATCTGAACTGTTTTCTGATACGGAGTTCTCACTTCTGCAGTCTACAATTAATAGTATTTAATGATGACCATAAGTTATAAAATTAATATGTAAACTATGAATGAAGAAATCAAATAATATAATTTACCACAGATGTGTTGGGTACTCCATGGTTTTATTTCACACAAAAAAGTAAAGCTCATTTTTCCACTTATATTTGTAGACAAATCAAGTCAGGCTCAGTTCATTGTTCATATTGTGTTTGTGGTATGACCAGCATTCCAAGTCTCTGTTTTTTTAAAGCCATATTTCTCCACCAGGAAATTGTATTGACTGTAATAATAATGATAATAATAATAATGATAATAATAATACCTTTACTTCAAAAGTCAAGAAGGAAAGTCTTTCTGGCAAAGAATGTCAGACCAGAGGCAACAACAAAAGAAAAATATGAAGGACATTTTTCCACTAACATGTATCTTACTGATGTCATAATTCTTAGAAGTGTAAGACATTTCTTTCTTTTAGTCCAATTTTAATGACCACCTAGGATGTGCATCAAAAAATTTGATAGATAAGAAATCCCTCAAATGCAAAATGGAATTTCAAGGAACTGTGAAGTCTTTCCCTTTATACCCTTGATACAAAATTAAACTTTAGGTCACTGGTGCCAAAAATCAAGTCACAAATAATTTTGCAAATAAATGCCATGAAACATTCACTTTTCTGATCCTTTTCCTTAAAAGACTCATACATGTGTTCTTTATGGCTTTATCATATAATGAGGTCTATTCATTCAACTACATTTCTATTAAGATACTTTAGAGTTTAGTACTATTTGCAAAATGGAAATGTGTTTGGATGATGTAATCTGTTTGTAATATACTAGAGTTATTAATCCTTTTGCTGAGCACAATATCTTGATAACAGATACTAATTTTTTTGACTTATCAGTACAGAGTTTCCTTGTGTACCCTTGGCTGTCCTAGAACTAGCTCTGGAGACCAAACAGGCCTCAAAACCATGGAGATCTTCCTTCCTCTGCCTGCTGAATGTGAATGCTGGAATTAAAGGCATATGCTAACAGTGCCTGGCCAGGTATTATTTTTTTATACACACCTGCCCAGACTATTGTATATATGCATTTATCCAAGTTCATTGTTTTCATCAAACAAACATGCATATTTCACTTACTTAGCTCCCCAGTAGTAGGAGTGAATTGAGTAAACACATGTCACAGGACTACATTGGAATCCTCTATTTTTATGTTATATATTAATTATTTTTTGAGTTTATAATATAATTACATTATTTTTTTCATTTCCCTTCCTTCCTCAGAATTCCCCCTGCCACTACTCTCTTTCTTATTCATGGCCGCTTTTTCATTAATTGTTATAAAATGGGTATATGCACTTGAGTAGAACTATGTGTTCTGAAATACAGCATGCCCAGTCTCTGTAATGTTGCTTATACATATGTTTCCAGGTCATCTTAAGTTGTTATTTTACATTTCTTATTGTAAAGAGAAAGTTTTGGGTAACTTGGAATTTTATTGAGAAAAAAAAACTCTTTTCCACTGTATAAATTTACCCATCAGTTTTCTGCTACATTGCCTGGGCAATGTGTTTCATTTCCATACTTCTGTATCTCATATGTTTATTTTCTCAACCAAATGGCTCACGGGCCCTCAGATCTTTGCTCACTCCTCTTAAATGAGTACCATGTAATTACCTCCTGAGTCCGAACTGCTCCTTCTTGCCACCTTGAAAAGGTGTAAGACACAAAAGTGCAGGCTGACATTTTCTAGTTCTATTTATGTGCCTACAAATTTCATGATGTCCATTTTTTAAAAACAGCTCAGAAAAACTCCATTGTGTACATGTGACACATTTTCTTTATCCATTCTTTGATTGCGGGACATCTTCGTTGTTTCTAGTCTGGCTAATAGGAATAAAACTGCTATGAATATAGTTGAGCATCCTATCTTTGTGATAGGATGGTATGTTCTTGGGGTATATGCCCAAGAGTGGTATAGCTGAGAGGTAGTGAATTTCCAGTTCTCTGAGGAAATGTCATATTAATTTCTATAGTGGCTGTATCAGCTTGTCTTTCCATCAGCAATGGAAAAATGTTTCCCTTGCGCCACATCCTGACCAACATGAGCTGTCACTTTTGTCCTTAATCTTAACCACTCTTAGAGGTGTAAGATGTAATCCTAAAGTAAGTTTGATTTCCATTTTCCTGATGGCTATGGAAAATAACATGTTTTAAGTGTTTTTCAGCCATTTGAGTTTCCTCTATTGAAAACTCTCTATTTAGATTTGTGTCTCAATTATTTTTAAATTGGATTATTTACTTTCTTGGTATTTGGTTTCTTGAGTTTGTTATATATTTTGAACATTAGCCCTCTGTGGTACTTGGAGCTGGTGAAAATCGTTTCCCGTTCTGTAGGTTGTTGTTTTGTCCTGTTGAAAGTGTCCTTTGCTTTTAAGAAGCTTTTCAGCTTTATGAGATCCCGTTTATTAATTGTTGATCTTAGTGTCTGTGTTATCAGTGTTCTCTTCAGCAAGTCGCCTCCTTGCCAATGTGTTCAAGGCTATTCCCCACTTCCATCTTCTCTTGGGACCATTTTCCTCTCATTGGTTTGCGTCGCCTAGTCTTGATATGAAAGGTTGTGTCTAGTCTTATTGTATCTTGTAATACTACGTTCAGTTGATATCCCTGAGAAACCCAGCCTTTCAGAATGGAAAAAGGGGAGTGAATCTGAGTGGATGAAAGGGACAGTAGGGGGAGACAGGGAGGGGTAGCTCTGGTCAGTATATATTGAAGAAGGGAAAGAAAGAAGAGGGAGAGAGAGAGAGAGAGAGAGAGAGA
>LOJH01052819.1:0-12286 GCA_001685095.1 Ellobius talpinus
TATATATAGAGAGAGAGAGAGAGAGAGAGAGAGAAAGAGAGTAGGCAGAGTCCAAGATAGGCCATGTAGCTACCAGAGGGAAAGACAAGAGTTGTTAGCTGGAACATTGCCGGTAGGCCACAAACACAAACCTTGTGGAAAAATATAAAATAATGGAAATGGGTTAATTCTAGATGTAAGAGCTAGTTTAAGTGATTGGCCAAGCAGTGATTTAAATAACATAGTTTCTATGTGGTTATTTTGGATCTGGGCAGCCGAGAATGAACAAGTGGCCTCCACCCACATCTATGAATCCTCAAGCTGCATATGAGCTCCTGTCTCCTCCCACCTTAAAGGCATGTGATCCCACGTGCTGGGATCACCTTTGTGTGAGCTGGTTCTCTTTTAGACAGATTCAATGTCAGGTACCTAAGGTGGCCTTGAACTCACAGAGATCCATCTGCCTCTGTCTCCAAAGTTCTGGGATTAAAGGTGTGTGCCACCACTTCATAGCTTCCATGCTAACTAGTGGCTTAGCTCTGCCGTCTGATCTTCAGGCAAACTTCATTTGTTAGATTACAAAGAAAAGATCACTACACAGATGATATGCCATTAATTGACAGATTTACTGATGATATTTTGTGACTTTGAACTTAAACAGTAAGACATAGTGGGAAAGGTTATTTTTTTCTGGATTTCTTTGTAAAAGTGAACTACTTATGCACAGAAATATACATAAGAGAAAATATGAGGGGTATTATTTTATAATAAGCATCATTTGTTTATATGGAACTAGAGACTGTAAGAAACACAAACATAACAAAACCAAGTAGATGTTTCTTGAGACTTCAAGCACCAGCGACTAAGAGACACCTGATCTTGCAACTGTCCCACTCCCCTAGTCAACAAGCTGCTTCACTTGCAAATGTGCAGTTTGTATGCATTTGGGAAAATGTAGAAATGTTTAATGAGAGTGAAATGAAAATATGTTATTACAGGATATCAGTCAACAGATAGAATTATAAATGCTTGCACATCCTCACACCCCATCATGATGTCATCACATCATTTGTTGCTCATGTACAGTCAGTCAGGGCTGTCTTCCTAGAGCTTCATGTATAGTCTTCACTTTGTTCTGCTAATTTATAATTGAACACACAGTTGCTGGACATAAGCCCAGCAAGTGATTGATTGAGCCTAAAATGACCTTTTAAAATGCTTAATGATTTTCATTTCTGTCTGGATTTATTGTTTTGAATTCAATATTACAGCATAAAGGAGCAATGAGATGTAATCTATTTCAAGATTCTAACAGAGATATCAAATGCTAAGCAAAGAGCCAAAATATACAGAAACTCCTGCTAATGTAGGCCACAGCTAGTCTTCTCTTTTCTGAAGAGGAAATGGAGGGGAAGTGGATCTTGGGAAGAGGGGAGTTTGGAGAGATCTGGGATGAGTGGAGGGAGGGGAAACTGTGGTCAGGATGTATTGTATGAAAGAAGAACCTCTTTTTAAAAAACCTTTGGTTGAAGGGGAGGGAAAAGGCAGGGAAGGGAAGCAGAGAAAAATGTATATCTCAACAAAAACCAATACATTTTTTTTAAAAAAATTTGTCTCTGTCAAGGATCAATCTTCATCTTGGATGCAAAAGATACTCATTCAACATATTTTATTTACTATAATTTGATGTAGGATTCCCCTCTATATGCTGTGAATACCATTGGATAATGGTTTCTCTTTTACCATTTACACCTAAGATGCCTCTGACAATGGAAGAAAACAGAGCATAATCACATAATGAACATCCCTTCTACCTACTTCCCGTTGCAGTTGTACCTCTCTCTCATTTCAACATTTGAAAATAACTCATTGAATACTGTGAGAATTTTTTTCTTTCTCAGAATTTCTCTCTCTCTCTCTCTGTCTTCTTTTCAGTTTTTCATGTGTGCATGGAATGACTGTATAATGCCTGCTTTCACGTGTCTGTATGTACATGTGCATATGGGCATTCATGGGATGTTAGACATAGATGCCTATAATCATCCTCCATCATTTTTCTGTTTCAGTCATTGAGGCATGGAACTCAGCTCAGCCCAGAGGTCACATACAGGGCTAGTCTTACTACCAGATTTGCTCTGGGGATGCTCTGTCTCTGCAGAGTCTGGAATTAACAGGGTAACTGCTGCACCTACTGGCTTTTATGCAGGTTCTGAGGGTCTGATATCTGGTCCATATAGTTGTATAGCGAGCTTTTCACCTTTAAGATGTCTCCCCAGCCTTTCTCCCTTTATTACCTTTCCTTCCTCCCCATTTAGTCCTTCCCTCCTTTATTTTCTTCCTTTCTTTTTCTTTCTTCATTTTCTTCATTCGATAGTTTGCCCACTATTGTATATCTCAGACTTTATTATCATTAGATTTAGGCTATGCCTCATTGGAAGGAGCTTGACAGAAATGATGCTCCCTCCATTAATGGACTGCGTGGCTTCACTGAGTCCCATGAATGACCACATCATTAAATCATCTGTCAAAGGTATCCACTGTGAAGAAATCATTGCCCCTTTGCAATTACAAGGTATTTTGAGAGTAAATTATTTCAAACTATTAATATCACATTGCAAGCAAGTTTTGCAATGGTTATAGAACTTACTTATATCACTAATAAATTATGATCTCCTTTTTATTAAGAAGCTGCAGCTACCTTACTGTCCTTTATGGTGATGTTGAAATCATATCAGATGAACACTCATTTTAATTGGCACCTGTATCTTTTTCACCTGTCTCCATCATTGTTTGAGCAAATACTTAACCTCTCAACAGTAGGTGTTTGATGCTCTTCAGAATCACTCAAGATAGAAAGGTCTGTTTCTTTAGTTGGGGATAAGTTGGAAGGCAAAATATTGGCATTAGGTACTCTTGATTCATTTACAGTATAACGGTCAGCAGGCCTTCTCAGCAACCAGAGCTGGTAGTATGCACATAGATGTTCATTAGCATACCTTTACACAGAGACATATTTTAATATGACTAATTAGTGTAATAACAAAGATTTATTCTATTTTGTATCATTTTGATCATTGCCATTGTTTCTCTATAATATCAAAGTTTGCTCTTGTCTTACGTACTTATTGTTGTGACTCTCTTTTAATTTTCCATGTACCATCTGAGAATGGAGAGATTTCCTAAAAGTGAAGAATATGCAGTGTCGTTGCAGAGGATGCTGCTTTGGTTACCAGCACCACACCAACATTGGAATGTTTAAAACAAGCACACCTTATCCAGAGACTGCAACACTTTGGGCCTCCATAGGAAGCTGCACAAACATGGTCATGGTGCACAAAAGCTCATGCCTCCAGACATACAAATATACAAATAAAGCAAATAAGTAAATCTTTAAAATAATAGGTTTCACTATGACATTTTAATTATGTATTTCTGTGTAAGTTTCTCATATTTACATCTCCATTATTCATGCTTGTCTTTTCTCTCTGTTCCTCTCTCATTACCTAAATAGACATTCTTGTATAATAATTGTTTGATCACATGTCCCCTTCTTCTATTTATCTTCAGTCTGATCTGGTCCTCCTCATTTCCGTGGATTCACTTCATCCTCTTCTGAGTGAGTGCACTGGTTAGGTTTCAGCAACCTGATACATAACAGAGTTACCTGAAAAGGAGTCTAACTTGAGGACTTTTCTTTTTTATATCGGGCATGGCTGCGTGTCACCTTCTTGATTAATGGTTAGTGTGGTAGGGCCCAGTCTACTGTGGGCAGGGCCACCCTGGGGAAGGTGATCCTGACAAGTATAAGAAAAGTAGCCACGCGGTGGTGGCAAACGCCTTTAATCCCAGCACTCAGGAGGCAGAGGCAGGAGGATCTCTGCGAGTTCAAGGCCAGGATGGTCTACAAGAGCTAGTTCCAGGATAGGCTCCAAAGGTCTGCAGAGTAACCTTGCCTCGAAAAACCAAAAAAAAAGAAAGAAAGAAAGAAGGAAAGAAAGAAAGAAAAGAAAAAGAAAGAAAAGTAGTGGAGAATGTAAATAAATAGCACACCTCTGTGGTTTCTTCTTCACATTTTACCTTCAGGTTCTTGCCTTACGTTTCTGCCTGGACTCCCTTGATAATGACCTGTAACTTATGATCAGAATAAATTATTTCTTCCCATAAAGTTGGTTTTGGTTGTTGTTCATCACATCAACGGAGAATCAAACTAACCCAGTGAATCCCTACATAGATGCCTCCCCCACGAAGTGTAGACTTTTAGCCTTCCTGCCACCCGTCTCTATTCACACACTGCTAATTCTGCATAATCTTTGATCCCATGTAGCAGGAAACCCCTTGTGTTTTATTTATCTTTATTTAATTCTTCCTTAAATGTTAATGATGTGCTGCATCCACATCTGAATATCCTTAATAAAACCCCAGCTAAGCTTCACTGTTGTGTGCAGGGGTCTTTACTAGCCATGTAAGGCTTTCTTTCTCAATTAGAGCTGTAACATCCCAAGCTAGCAAATTTCTACCATGGCTTTACTACTTAGTTTTTTAAAATTTAATTACACACAATTAGAATATGCAAGATGGGTGTAAATTAAGAGAAAATTAACAAGAGGCCAGAGTTGTTGGATAGAGGAGATTTCTGGAGAAAATATGTTTAAAGCCTGCAACTTTAATGTAAACACATAAAAAACTGTTTAATAGGATATTGGAGAACACAATGAGGAATCCAAGATCATAAAAGTGGGTAGGGTTTAAAATGCACAGGGCAGTGCTGGCATCCAGAGTGGGAGATGCAGTGTGCTGGTAGAATAGCCACAGAAGGCTTGTGGTCCCTAATCTGTAGAGAGACAACGCTGAAATTGGAGTCCATGGCATGTGAAGTCACTAGATTGTGAGGGCAGGATTATGGGTTTTCTGATGCTCTATTAAATTATGTCATGGGGAGGAACTTCAAAGAAGATCTAAGGAGAGCAGGTTTTTAGGAGACTCCATTGCAGGGAAGATTTATGCCTTCAGCTGAGTGGAGGGTAGCTCAGAAGGAATAATCTCTTCAGTGGGTGAAGTTTGTGCAAAGTCAGAGAAGCAGGAATCTGAGGCTGGCTCATACAAGCACGATCAATAGTACTGTTCTCACATATATTTTTCTTTGTTCTCTCCCTGTTTACAGTATTTTCCAGAGTAAAGAAATGATAAACGCCTTCTAGAACGTTTAAGATGAGTACAAACTGGAGAAAAAGTTTAAGTGGAGAAGCTGGCTGATCCCATGAGGTGACGTAAGGAGGTTTATGGAGGTTTCAATTATTTACTTTCCGTAGCTGAAGTGGGAGCTGTGTGCAAGGCTGGCATAGAGTAAGAAACTTTATCCTTGAATAGTAGGGAAAGACATCATGGGGACATCCAGCATTAGCTATCAAGGAAAGCCGGGAGAACCCGGATTAGAATACAAAGCCCTCTGAAGGGGTGACAGGTGAAGGAATTCTTGTGTTTTTACTTGGCTTCAATGAGTCACATTGTTCAGCAGACTTTCTCACAGTCTTATCTACAGAGAAGTTGGTCTCTAGCTTTGTAACTCCACTCTTTGTAACCCCACCCCATACTGAAGTCTGGTATAGGCAGGTCACTAACCTTCCTTTCCAACTCTTTTATTCTATGTAAAGTATTAAGGATGTGTGAAAAAAGCTTACCTGCCAGAAACTGTGCACATAGTAGTATTAGAAGTCAGTTTATTATTATATATCAATATTTACAGTAGACATTCTAAAAAGACAGAAAATTTAGCACAATTAATTCCTTGTTATTTCTTCTATGATCTAAGATAATGAATAGAATTTCCAGGATGCATGCTGGGTATCTCTGTGTGGCAGATATCTATCTAGCTAATATCATTATATATTACATATTATATATTATGTAATATATCACTATATATTATATATAATAATGAGAGAGAGATTGGGGACTTCAAACAAATAAAATAAAGATATCTCATTTGTGTCTTCAAAAATTAGACAGAAGTGAGTCTTCATTAAGAGACCACTGCACAGAAATACAGAATGGCTTTCAAGAGAATCTTTGAAGAAGATATGTTTCCCCTCATGTTGAAGTCTTACAAGTCAAGAATTATTATGGAATTTAAACAAATGCAGTTGGGAATTTTAATATGGAATCACATTTACCATACATATGTAGATTAAGTAAAAGATTCTCTAAGTTCAGTTTTGAAATTAATTTTTACTAGGAAGGGAAACAAATAATACATTTAGTAAGGAATAGTTTCTAGACTGAAATCTCATTTCCTTTTGTGGAGTTGCACACTTGATTTTCTGCTGTATAAATCACAATCCATTATGAACACACTACCTAAAAATACTTGATTAGCTTTAAGGTTTTGTTATCACAAATATACTACAATGACTTAAAGAGTCAATAAACAACTAAATAAACCATTTAATTTATAATGAAATGGGGGCTGTGAAACACATACCTAACTGTTATAATTTTATTATTTTTGTTTTAAATTTTATTTTTTTTGCATTTGTACAGAGTACATGATTTTTATCTCCATAGAGATAATTTATTAAAAGTATATTATATTTATGCTGTAACTATGTTAACATCTCACAGCTTAGCATACAGTAAAATGGATTTTGCTTTGGAAAATAGATGGATTTAAATAATTTGTATTTGAATTCCTCTCTATTTTTCAACAATTTCTGACCTTAAAAATCCATTTAACTTATTCCTATGTGTCTTGGCATAAATCCTAAATATTTAAAGTATATTGTGGCACACACTTACATTTTATAAATTATAGCTGTGTTGCTCATGATGATCATTAGACAACATAATTCCAACCTTAACGATGGTTTGCTTATTTGAAGCATTTTTCAAATCTCTTCAGTTACACTTGTGTGTGACCATCCAACCATCTACCCACACATTTCTCTTCCCCCCCACATACTATCTATTCATCCTTCTATTCATCTGTCTATCTATATAACAATAGACTCATGCGCTAACCATGAATTCATTTAAGTTTTATACATCTACTTATTTACCATATATCCATGGGTTTACTTAACCATCTATTCAACCATTTGCCTATCCATCTCTGCACCAATCTATCATTCCATCCACCCAAGATATCACATAGCCATCTGTCCATCTATATTTACATCATCCAAGCAAGCAACCATTTCCATATCAATCCACTGACTTATTTCTCATTTAGCAATTAAATAACTTTGTAGTATGGACACTGTGGTAATTTCTGAAATGATATACAGAATAAAAAGAGAACCAGCCATAACATACTACAAGGCTACATTAAAGAGGACATGAGTCAGACTAGAATATATGCCTTTCTTAGGTATATTAATGATATACTGGATAAGAAGTTCTTGAACAGTGAGTGGAAATAAATATGAAAGAAGTGAGAGGAAATGAGGACACTGCCGATAGAAACACTGGACCAATGAAAATTAAGCTAGAAACTCAAGCCAGAAAGAGAAATGGCTCATTATATCTCATGCTTCAGAATGGGTCTAAATTAATCCCTGGAACACACCTTGTTTAGGTTTTAGTCTCTGTCTTAACTGAAAAAGAAATTCCCAGTGATAGATAAATACGATGCCCCCAATATCAGTATATTGCTCTATTGGAATATCTAATTGTAAAATTAAGGCTAGGTTGACGCCTGATTCAACATTAGCATATCCCTAGAACATCTCACGGTGACCAGTTAAACTTCTTTGTAGTCCTTTCCTAGGCCTCAGAATGTGACCTTTCAAGTGGGGTCTGTGGTGTTCACCTTATCATTGCGATGAGTGCTGCCTTTACTAAAACAATAAGTATTTGTTTATTCAATATTTTACATGTATACTGTTATTTCTAAAATGCCTCTGTTACTAATAGTTTTTTATCTTGGACATCTGCATATATATGTGTGTGTGAAGAGAGAGAAGAGGGGATGAAGGGACATACAGATGGAGAGACATATAGATAGATAAGAATACTAGAAAATTTTTGTCTCTTCAAAACTGAGCCTTATGGAAGATCAAATATTTTACCAAGACTTTCCTGTAATTTGGAATCAAAACAACTGAAGTCCTAATTTCAGTGCATAAATCTTAGAGCTCTTATTCCAACTTTCTGTGAAATGTATATATTCTTTTATATTAATAATAAACTCTTTATAATTGCAATCCCCTTCTTTTTATCATCCTTAATGTCTAGTCTAGAATTATTTCTGAGATACACATTTGGCATGAGAGGTCCTTCTGTCTATGTGTTGCTTTTGTTTGTTAATGAATAAAGGAACAGCTTTGAGCTTATAGCAGTGCTATCGTTGGTCTCCTGAATACATTAGCACCATAATAATGTTTTGTGACGTGTGGGACGGTCTAAACCTGCAGCAAGCACAGGGTGAAGTGTCCAGTGCTTTCAGCTATGCCTTTCTCCTACTACTCTTCTTGTTTTGTAACAGAATGCAAGCAACAGCACACTTCCTGATTGGCATGGAGACCACTGAGGTGCTCCTGCATTATTCAATCTAACCACAGTGGCTTCCAAAGGGAAAATAAATACCTCCGCAGAGGCTTCATTGGTCTGCATCGCATGCACAAGTATGAGGGATTTCTTTGCTCTCAAGTTTTCAGTAGGGGGTGGAATCCCCCCCCCGCTGAGCTCAGTTGCCCATTGTAGCACTTAAGATTTGATTTGGCACACAGAGTCTATGATATCCCCAAGCTGATCCCTCTCCCTACCTGTTCTAGAGGCTTGGGAAGCCACAAGAAATGGAATTCTTGACTATCAGCTAGTGACAGATAGGCTACCCTGGAGAGCTGACCATGAACTGATGAATTTGAAAAATGAAAGCAGTCTCCTTTTACCAGTGGGCCATATGCGTGTTACTGTTTCTAGAAGAAAAACATGTCTTAATGAGCCATGTTATTTTCTTGAAACCTTATTGCATTAACAAAATTTTGCTGATGGTTTTTGTTACAAATGTTTGAAACTGCATCCTCAAGACAGGAGCTTTACTGAATTATTATGGCTCCAATATTTCAGAGTTGCAAGAATATAGAAAGATAGTGGTACTTTATGTTGGACTTGGAGGTAGGGTAGAAGGATGGAATGAAGATGGGCTATGTGTTGCTAATGTAATTTAAAGAAAATAGGCTTTCTTTATACAAGGATATGAAGACATAAGTGGGACTAAAGACCAAATCAAATACTGAGTTGAGCCACACAGCTGTGGCCTGGATTGTTTTTGGGGAGTTGTCTGGACCAAATATTTACAGGATATATAAAAGATTCTCAAAGAAGCTGCACTATATCCTGAATACAGTCGATGAAATTTATGGGTAACTGAACAATAAAAAAATGGGAATGACAATGTTTAAAGTTTGGGAAGAGGAAATCACATAAAGTAAATGTTTACCAAATTCTCAAACTGTCCCATTGGAAAATAATTAAGGATTGGTGGAACTCAGAGTGATGGACAGTTGTAGAGGATGCAGTCTTTAAAAAGAGGAGGAGGAGAGGAGTTTCAGAGGCTGTGAATTATTTCCTTAGACTGACTGTTTTTGTCATCTAAACCTGGCACTGGCATTATCTTAAAGTAAGCACTTTTATTTTCAAAGATTGCAGCTCCTTTTGATGAGTCATTTACTTCAGTAAGTGCTCGTTTAGTACCTATGCTAAGCAGAGTTCCCAAAGCATGCATGCATGTCTCTCCCGTTTTCAGGATAAGAAGATGCCTTGGGCAAAGCCACAGTATTCTATCCATGTCTCTTTCACCAACTTCTTCATCATCACTTCCTCCTACTGGGTAGATGGTACACGAAAGCAGAGGTTTGTTGGATGAAAAATTAGAATACTCAGGTGAAACCCTTTCATTTCTGTTAAAAAATATACTCCTTGAAACCCAATAGCAAGAGTTGATAAGGAGGCAGGATTCACTTCTGTGCACAGTTGTCACAAATGGGAAGGTGACGCTTTCATTCCCTTCTCTCTATGCTCAGACCATAGGCAAAGACTCTGGTCATGCCAGTGTTAAATTTCTGAAGTAGCCACAGCACTGAGCAGCACTGCTGACAGTTTTTGCTGCCTCCTTGCTTTGTGTGGTTCCTTTGTGAGGCCTGTAACAAAGTAGAGTGCCCTAGGGTCACTCAGACTGTGTCATCATTCACCCCTCGCTATTGTGTCTCCAAGATGAGAAGGTACTATGCATTGTCACTATATTCCTTGCAGATTGTTCATTTTGATTGAAGTTTATTATGAAAATTCTCAGCAAGCAATAATTCATAGAAAGAGGAGCTCTTCCTACAAAGGAAAAGCCCAGCTGAGATGATAGGAGAGATGCCTGCTGTGTACAATGCTCCCAACAGAAGCAAGAGTGGCAGAGATGACTGATAGGCAAAGGTCTCATTGCTGATGGTGTTTACATGACATTCCAAGCCTCATATCACTGAGGACAGGAATATTACAGCCCTTTCCAACTGAGGCAGCAACTACAGTTTCCTCTCAGCTCCAACACATACATTGCAGAGTCTTCTTGCTGGAAGAATGGGCATGTCTTAGAATAAAATGTTTCAGTAATCTCTTACTTTTATAGATATCCCCTGGGCAATCATCCCTCTATTTTCTTCTTCCACAGGGGTTGCAGAACAGAGGAACAAATATGTGAATAGAGAAGTCCTATGAGCAAACAAGTAGACAATAATGACTTTAGAAGATGATAGATTGATTTGGATGATACAGCTTGGGGTAAGGCACAAGTCTGAGAGTGGCATTATGAACAACTGGAGGAAGAGAAGATGAACAGTATTATAATGAAATACTTAACAAATAAGGCAAAGAACAAAGTATACTTTTTTCATTTCATTAAGTCTGATTTTCTTCCATTATAAGTTGTGTTGCTTGGCAGATTTCTTAGAGGAATGACCAAAAAAAGGATAGAAGCAAGAAGGGGGAAATTAAGGAGAAAGAGTGAGGAAAGGGAGAAGGGAAGGAAGGAGAGTAAGGAAAGATAGAAGAGAGAGGAAGAACAAGTCACTTACTAACAGAAGCGTCATGTTTATGTTAACAGACATAGATCTCCCTCCTTTCATGATAGGAACATCCATGACTGGGGCATTTTACCACTACAGCCTCAAAGCATTATGGTATTAAGGAGACATTGAACAGCTCGGGTAAACTACATCCTGTTTTGTTTGTTTGTTTTCCTCTGTGATCTTCACATTTAAGTTTTCCACACCCTGAACACCATGGTTTCTCCATCTAGAAATCTTACAAATAACATTTCTTCATGATATCCATGCAATAAAATTGAAGATTGAAGTTAACTTTGAGTTTGGGGTAAAGAGTGAATGATTTTTCTTTCAGTATGAGTATACCTCACTCAAGATTTAAATATAACTTCTCTTCTTGTACTTTAAACTTCTTCAAAGTTCAGTTTTTCATATATGTAAAGTTGCGAGAAATACTAAGCTGATATTCCGTATGACTTCTAACTAATCTCATCTCTCCAGCCACAATGTTTTGCAGAACTGTATTGCATTATGATAGTCAGGCTCTGGGCAATTCAACAGAGACACAAAACATCACCGTAAGAACATTACTCCCCTTTCTCTGTCATTGTGAGGTCCACACTCCTGCTGCCATACTCCATTCCAAATTTTGCAACAGATGAACACCTTTACTTTTCTAAAGCTTTGTCATACCAAGATTTATATCATGAGTACTAGAACATGCAACCTTTTGAAATTGTCTTTATTTTATAAAGAACAATTCTCTGGAAATTAAAGCAGTTATTACATGATTGCACTTTTTTGAATTTGTAAATATATTTTTTGTGTCCCAAAATCTGGACCATTTTAGTAAAACTTTAGCATTCTGTTGCATAGACTGTGTGTTATTTAATGTTTTGGTGGGTAATTTTGCAGACATCCATTAAGTTTGTTGGGTGTGAAATAAGGTTCACTAGAGTTGGATGCATATGTATTAATGATAATTTCTTCTTGGTTAACTGTTCTTTGTTTAGACAGCATTGTCCTTTATTTCTTTGATGAGGTTTTGTGTAAAGTCTAATTTTTCAGATATTAGAATAGCAATGCTTCCTTGCATCTTGGTCCCATTTTATTGGACGTTTTTTCCCATCCCTTTACTCCAAGGCTGTATCTATTTAGAGCTAAGATGAATAGACAACATGCCCAAACAAAGCAACATGGGACAAGAAAAAGTACAAAAACACAATTGATATTCATCAGTGTGGCTATAGGATGGGGCCAGTTGAGGCTCCCTCTCCTCA
>LOJH01052820.1:0-12286 GCA_001685095.1 Ellobius talpinus
TGGGACCGGGCCACCGCTCTGGGATCGGCAGCTGTCTCTGCCTGGGACTGGCTGTTCCCAGGGCCCGCTGTCTGACACCACATCGCCCACTACCACCATTTGGGACCTACAGCATTTCTGCTGCCTACTGCCACCGGGGATCTAGCATCATTTTTAAGAAAATCATAAAAACCCGGATCTCCTCTCTCCGGTGCTCAGGTAGCTGTTGTAAGATGACAGTGGTGACCGACCATTGGCCATTCTTGGTGGCTGAGATGCCAGCAGCTCCCAAGTGGTCGTGCCGCTCTGCTTACGTTTGAATTAAAAGCTGTAATTCCTCCATGCTGGGTTGCAGGGATGGCTGAGAAGACCCATCGCTATGGGCTTACATTTTGCCTCCTGGGTTCAAACCACAGAGAAACTGTTTTTCCTCTGTTTTGGGTTCTTGCTCCATTGATCCTGTAAGGAGCCTGTCTAAGTTTAATGGACAAATTTAGAGACACAACTAGATTTTCTTTGCAGTTATGAGTAAGAAAGTAGTTAGTGCTTTAAGAGAAGGTCTCTTGCATGGGAAGGGCATGCATACAGCTCCTGGATTAAGTGTTCACACCAGGGAACATTTAACAAATTCCTCGAAAGAACGCGGCCTTCCTTTTGTTACGATCATACCAGCACTTGGCATATTAACTGAGTGTATTCACATACCCACGATCATTTTCTTCCATGAACTAGAAATAATTTTAAACAGTCAAGAACACAGGTGTTCTAGAACTTCCTGGAAATGAAAAGGAGTGCAGACATTTGATTAGTGGGAGAACGAAGTCAGTATATTATCGCTGCCTTTGTTTTGACCTCGGCTTCTTGACCATGGTATCATGCGTACGAAATAGTACCAATCTTTTAATCCCTTGTGGAAAAGCAGAGAAAGCCGTGTGAAATGGCCTTTTACAAGGTGTTGTTGGCATCAAGCCCCGTGGTAATGTTTCTGGATGCGCAGGATGTCAACAGGTCTTTTCTAGAGCTGTAGAGATACAAGCATAATCTAAATCAAATATGCACTTAAAAAATTTTTAAAATAGTCACAGCAAACCTAAACACAAATTGATTTTAATTCCTTTTTCTCTCTCTTTTCTTTTTAAGACAAGGTTTCTCTGTAGCTTTGGAGCCTGTCCTGGAACTTGCTCTATAGAACCAGCCTGGCCTCGAACTTGCAGAGGTCCTCCTGTCTCTGTCTCCTGAGTGCTGGGATTAACGGTGGTAGCCCGGCAATAGATTAATTTTAATACAACATTTTAATTAATGCACTCACTTACTTGGCTAGTTTGGATTGCCAGGAAACCCTCATGGCTTGCTGTCTTTGCCTCCTAGCATTGGAATTACAAGTATATCAAGGTTAGGGTTTCTGTGGCTATGGTGAAACACTATGACCACAAAAAAACTTAGTGGAAGAAACAGTTAATTTCAGTTTATTAACTTTCAGGGCACATTCCACTGTGGAGGGAAATCAAGGAAGGAACTCTTGCAGTCCAGGAACCTGGAGGCAGAAGCTGATGCAGAGGACATGGAGGGATGCTCCTTACTGGCTTGCTCTCCAAAGCTTGCTCAGCCTGCTTTCTTTTAGAACTCAGGGCCACCAGCAACGATGTCCCTACCCACAGTGACCTGAGTCCTCTCACATCAGTCAGTCAACAGGAAAATAACCAACTGTCTTGCGCACAGGTCAGTCTGGTGGGGACACTTTCACAGTTGAGGTTTCTACTTCCTAAATGATTCAGCTGTGTTAAGCTGCACTAAAATGAGAAAAAGGCTCATGCTCCCTTGTCCAGACACAGACCTTCAGGCTTGCCTGTCAAATACACCATCAACTGAGTCCCCTCTTTTTAATAGAGGAAAAACTCTCCCCTTTTTAATACATGACAGAATTGACTTTAGATTTAGCAAATGAATCACCCAAATCCCCAGAGACACTTCCTTATAACTCACATCCCAGAGATACACATCACTTCAGGGTCTCTTTGGCAAAAATGGCCCTCTGAAACGACCTTGCTGAAAGCTAATATTGCCCACTTTGTGTGAAGCTGTAAGAAACTGTAAATAGTGGGGCCAGTAATCCATCGCAATTAACAGTTCCAGGTAAAGCACGGGGAAGGTGTATTGGGTGACAGAAGGAAGAGACTTGCTGATATTTAGGGTGCATGAGCCCACAGTCAAGGAGACAGCAATGAACAGAAACTCAGTTTTTAGTGGAACATACTGGTCAGACAATGACCATCACTGTAGTGGGTGCCTAAAGTTCTCCAGACTTCAGAGATGTTGAGCAGTCAGTAATTGTAACTTCTACTCAGTGTCTCGTTACATAGGTATGGTTGTGGCTGTAGGGAGACAGGACCAAGAAACTATTTTTGCTTAGAAAAAAAAGGAGGTAGCTGCTGAATGTTGTCTTGAAGATGTATGCGTTTCACCAAGCAAAGTGAGAGAAGGTTGTTACTTGAAGCAGAGAGAATAGCTAGTTGTAACGAGGCTAACACTTAACTTTCATGTGCCAGGCGCTGTTTTCTTCTTATAAAAATATAATCTAATGTGATTTTCAAAGCTTCTCCAATAAACATTTAATTCTAAACACAGAGCATTTCTGAATGTGGTCTCCCTTTTATTAAAGCAAGATTGCTCTGGGTTCTGTGTGCACACCAATTGAAAGTGGGCAACATTGAAAACAAGGAGATGTTCGTGTGTAGTTTTCTCAGTGTAGGAAAAAGGTGATGAGTTCTGGACAGGGAACTTCCTCAGCAAAATGTGTGGATTCAGTTGTTGGAATAGGAGAATCTAAAGTCAGGAGGGCTGCATTCTATGATGCTGACATTAGAAGGAAGAGAAAGTGGTAGCTAATAAAACATGATCCTGGCTCAGTAAGACATGTTACATTGTGTGTGTGTGTCTGTGCGTGTGTGTGGTATGTGTGTGTTTGTGTGTGTATGTATGTGTGTGTGTTTGTGTGTATGTGTGTGTGTGTGTTTGTGTTTGTATGTGTGTGCATGTGTGTGTGGTAGGGAAACCACTGAAACTTTGCCTCCATCCTCTATAGCCTAGAATAGGAACCAGGAAGGAATGCACTGTCCTTAAGCATTTCCCAAAGCCCTTATGAGGAAAGGAATTTAAAACAAAAGACAAACACTTATATCGTATTTTAAATCACTACACTTAATCTGCTACAGAAATAAAGGGGACGTTTTGTGCGAATGAATTAGAGCTCCCAGTCATTCCTTGGCTGATTGAGCCCTTCAGTCACTGCTATTTTATTGAGCAGTCTGCTGAGGTCCCTCAGTTAGAATCCCAAGTGAGTTGAATCAGCTATGTAAATGAGCTGGTGAGCTGGAAAGTCCACAGGAAATCTACCTTTAGGGAACATTTAATTCCATTGTGTATGAAGGTGACCAATGACCTTGCTTCTTCCTGGCTGTTGGTCTTGAGATGTTGCCATCAGTCTAAAGCCATTTGCTCCCTGTTCCCATCTGAGTTCTGTGCCCCAGAATAAAGTCCCAAGGTTCACCCAGATTATCCGAAGTTTAAGTGCCCATCTTAACTTCTTGGCTTGCGTTGAGGAGAGTTTTGGACACCCCACAGGCTTTGTATAGTTGAGGATGATGAAGCTGGGGATTGGCTTCATAGACAAAGCAGTATTTTCTCTCCAGTGGGCAGAAAACTGTAGACTGGGCAATGGACACCCAAACCTCAGAGCCATCTTCTAGTTATAATTTTACTTTTGTTTTTCTGCTTTCTCTGACCCAGTGGCCTCATCTTTCAAAGTAATTCTTTCCTTCATTCAGTGTTTTCACTCACATCTGAGTCTGGGTCCCTCCTGGCTGTGGTGCCTCACCCTCGTGCAACTCTGTCTCTTAAACACTGCCTTTCCCAAGACTTTGCTATTAGCTTGTCTCCCCCACCTCCACCACATTTTGCCTGCCATGGACAGAACTAAGGTTCAACTCTCCCTGGTATCAAGATTGGTGATGTGGTTCTACAGATTCTTAAAGTAGTCACACAGGACCTCAGGAACCCTAGGAAAGTTCTAGAAATAGGATGCATGTATTGAACATTTGTGCAGAAAGAGAAAATCAGTAGTTCTCATTATTTTTTCAAATGCTCCAAGAGCAAATCTTTTAAAACATGCCACTATATCTAAAGTACTGACTCCCCTCAGGTCTGTGCTTTTTCTATTGTATGACCAAACTGGACATCCAGGAGCTACAATACCTTTATTAGGCAAGGGAGAGATTGGTCCTTGTCAATTGCTTTATAGATGGAAAATTTCTATTCTATATTGAAATGCAGTTTTATATTTCAGAACAATTTCTATGGTTTTGTAGTACAAATTATGGCAATTAATTTTGACAATACATTTCCTGGCTAATAGAGGTGAACTAAAGGAAGTATTTTTAATTTTCTGGTCTGAGGCGTGTTCTACTACAGGCATAGCTAAGATTTTGTTGGGGAGGTTATATATGCTTATGTTTAGAGTAAAAAAAGAAACACATCTAAGCCGGTGGTGGTGGTGCACACATTTAATCCCAGCACTTGGAATGCAGAGGTAGGTGGATCTCTGTGAGTTCGAGGCCATCCTGGTCTATAAGAGCTAGTTCCAAGACAGGCTCCAAAGATAACGCATCTATAAAATGGAAAAAAAAGTTCTCCTAGAATTCCCAACACATCTCAAAGTGTGTGTGTGTATGTGTCTATATATATATAAAACCTGCCGTTAAAGCCTGCCCTTCCTGCCTCCTTCATCTTTCATGAGTTTCTCTCTCTTCTCTCCTCCCATTGCTGTTGCCTGAGTCCAAAGTGCTCTGTATTAATTTTCCTCTGATACATTAGACTATTTGCAAATGGTTCCTAACTTTTGCGTGTATTCAGCCACTCTCCCCCTTCTCATATCCTACATGAGGAAACCAGACAGATCTTTTCAAATCAGGAACCGTCAGCATCAGATAATTTAGTGTTTTCCTTTTGGCCACTGGTGGGGGGGAATCATATGATCATGCCAGATATCCCCCCCCCGCCCAACACACTGCACTGCATTTTTCCATCCTGAGGATTGACCCAAGGCTTTGCACATTTCAAGCAAATGCTTTTCCACTGAGCATTATGCCAGCTCAGTTTGGATTGGTTTAGAGGCCCTCAGGCCCCCCTTTTGTTTGCCCCCCTTTTGTTTCAAACCCAATGCTTGCGGTTTTACCCTCTTTCTGCTCTTCTTTCTCATTTAAACCCAAGCATATTCCTCCAGTTTGAGATTCTACCTTCAAAGGCAGCCAAAATTATCTCCATCCATCTGTCTTCTCCAGCGGAGAAGCCAAGGGTCCTCACTGCACAGGCCCTCACCCATGGTGTCCTGCTTGGTAGCTGTACTCAGAGAGACAGCATAGCTGTCCATGATCTTACTCAAAAAGATCGTTGCTGGGCAATGATTTTGTAGGATGGCCACAGGACAAAGTTGATTTTTTTTTCTTAAGAAACCAATTTTTTGCATTCTGAAACTTAAAAGAACATCACAACACCCTCTCATTTACTTGACCCTGGCCTTTTTTTTAATCAATCTTAAACTCTGAAAGAATTACTGAGGTCTCATATCCCTTGATCTGACACTTAAAGAGTTAAGATCAGCCACAGACTAGAGCTGAGAGATAAGATGTAGATTAAAAGAGCCATTAACTTGCAATAGCATTAGAAAAAAAAGATGATGTGTTGAATTCAATTTGGATGCAGTTCAAAGTGCCTAGCGAAGTGGGAGGTAGAAGGGCTGTAAATAGGTTTTAGTGTCCTGGAACTCAGCGTTTGTTCCTTGGAGCAGCAACTGAGGAGTCTCATCGCCAAAGATCAGCTAATTTGTTAGCCTCTCTCCTCTGCTCCATGAATTTTCTGTTGCTTCACAGAGTCTGCAAATCTAGCAGTTGGGACTGAATGCACCCTGCGTCTCCCTGTTGAGATATCCACATTGCGGTACTTCATCTCGTTTCTCTCTGTTTAGACCCAGGGGATTAGAGCCAAAAGTACGAATCCCAAATCACATTCCTAAGCGTGCCCCAACCCTGCCCCTTTCAACTGCAACCACTAAAGACATTTTAAATTGTATTGATTTGACTTGAAAACCAGAAACTCAAACACTATGCAGGGAATTTAAGAGGCATCAGTAGCAGTCACTGGCCATAGTTATTTGAGAGGTGTCTAGTCTTGTCTGTTTAAGAGTCAAGATCCACTAGAAGTAATTGACGGCATTCGCGGGTGAGCTTTTAGACTTGAATACGGAAATCGTGTTGAAACTGCAAAGACTTAGTACCCATACAGCAAACATTGCTGTTGGTACTGATAAAAATGCCGAGCTATTGATAAGTTTGGATGTAAAGGGCTCCAAGTTTCAGGCTGCTGTTATGGCTTTCGTTAGCTTTCATGTTCAGTATTGTAATGGTTAATGGGAAGCGTTTATAAAAACTTTTATCTTGTTTCAGGAGCCCTAACACAAGATGTGGTGGCTAAAGTAAATGAAATATAGGAATGGGGATGGAGTCTGGTGATGGTGAACTACATTGCTTATAGTTAAACCGAAAGTAACACTAGCCTAGCATGTGTGAGGTGCAGGGTCTGGACACGCATGGCAAAAAGCAGACATGCTTACTTTAGATAGTCTTGGTTTTGATACAACAGCTGCAGCTTCCCATCCAATGTTCAAGTTACGGGACTGTTGCCTGTGGGTGAGTACTCAGAATTCTAGATTTAAAAAAAACAACAAAAAAATCAGTTACTGCTAAGTCAGAGATAGACCAGGGAAAAGTAGGAAGATAAACACTGATGGATTTTAATGTCTTCCTACTTAGCACAATTGGGAACCATGTGCACCTTGGGCATATGTTTGAAAATCAAATGCTATATTTTCAAGAAAACCCTAGAAGATTGATTATGTTCAAGAGTCTTGCTAGCATCACTCTTTCCTGCCATAAAGTTTGGGGATGTGGAATCAGAACCAAACCAAATAGGTACTGTAGAACTTACATTTCCAGGGTTTGGTTCTAGTACCTTGCTTTTCTGGGATTGTAGGCAGGTCTCTAAACCTGTCCTGCCTAGGTGTACTTGTCTTTATAATGATGTCATAATACTTGCCTCTGGGGATATGAAAAAGTTAAAGATAACGTGAATGGAGATGCCAGAAGTTTCAAATTGACTCATAGTTTTGAACGTTTCAGCTCAGGACCAGTTAGAACTGCCTTGGGGTCTGGGATGAGGCAGGGTATTACAGCAGGGAATTCATAGAGAGATGGTCTACTCCCTTCCAAGCTGGGTGTGGAAAGAGAATGAGGGTACTAGCATCCCATTGTCCCCTTGGAGTGTATACCTCCAGTGACCTAGAACTTCTTACTGGGCCCTGCCTTCCAAAGGTCTCCCTCTTCCCAAGAGTGTCACTCTGGAAGTGGGGCCTTTAACACACAGGCCTCATTGAATATTCAGGATCTAAATTACAGTAGATACCTTTTGCATCAAAACTCTACTTGTTTAGCAACCTTTATCTACAGTGGTTCTCAAGCTTCTTAATGCCGATACAGTTCCTCATGTTGTGGTGACCCCAACCATAAAATTTTTTTGTTGCTACTTCATAACTGTAATTTTGCTACTGTTATTAATTGTAATGTAAATATCTAGTATTTCTGATGATCTTCAGTGACCCCTGTGAAAGGGTCATTCGACTTCTCAAGGGGATTGCGACCCACAGGTTGAAAACTGCTGTCCTAGTAGGTGCCAAGCCTTTCTTAGGCCTTTGTTAATTGTCTTGTATTTGTAAGGGAAAAATCAAGATTAAATACTTATGTAGTCTGCCTTAAACCATATTCTCTTCTAGGTCCTTACATATATGAAGACCCATTTCTGAGATGAGAAAGTTGAAGAATCCAGAAACATTGTAAACTTTTGCAGGGAATCCAACTTCAAACTGACTGCAAGGCTCATGGCTTTCATCGTTTTCTGAGAACACTGTAGGAAAGTCAATAAGAAAGACTACGAAACACCAGTAATTTGAAGGGTCCTACTTATCTTCTTATTATGTGTGATTCTTGATCATGAATGTCTTGAATGTTTGGCATCTAGACATGAGCAGAGGAAGATCATTGGTTACAAGGGCAAGCAAGGATTGCGGACAAGTTGCATGCAGTTCAGAGTCTAGGTCATCTGTAGACCAGTGTGCCTCTTTACTCATAGACTCAAGCCAAAGCTGCATAGATAGCTTAGTTGTTTCATCCAGTAGAAGGGTCTGTTGGCTGGGACTGCAGGTCTACAATGGCATCGTGGAAGAGCCTGAAATAAGAAGACCTTGAGCCAGTGAAACACAGTTCCTTCATTTGTTATGTGGTAGCATTGGCAGTGAGCAGAGAGGAAGCCAAGAGGGACAGATTTGTCATGAAAACAATGTTCCCGAGTCTGTGCAAAACAAAAGGCAGCCATAAAACATTCATATTTTTCTGAATTGTAGTATTTCTTTAGGTCTCAAGAAAAATTAACTTTCACTGAATTCCTACAAACAAAAAAATTCTAGGAAAAAGAGGAAAATATGTGCACAAATATCTTCATCATGGAAGTATTCTCCAAAATAGTAAGTAGTGAACAGTAGTGGTTTTTTTTCTTTTACTATACAATATAAAATAGTTAAAAGATTAGAAATTGCCTAGATGGTCAACAATAGCAGAAATGGTTAGTAAAATAAAGTATCATCTGCCATGGGACAATAGTCTTTTATCCTGTCACTGGTATTGTTTTTAATAAAATGCTGATTGTCCAGTAGCCAGGCAAGAAGTATAGTACTGACCAGATAGGAAGTAGTGGTGGGGAAATGAGAATAGGAGAATTCTGGGAGAGGAAAGATTAGTCTGCAGTCATGACCCAGCCTCAGAGGAAGCAAGATGTGACTGCCTAGCCAAAAAAGGTACCAAGCCACATGGCTAACTCAGACAAGAATTATGGGTTAATGTAAGTTATAAGAGTTAATAAGAAGCCTGAGCTAATGGGTCAATCAGTTTATAACTAATGNGCAGTCATGACCCAGCCTCAGAGGAAGCAAGATGTGACTGCCTAGCCAAAAAAGGTACCAAGCCACATGGCTAACTCAGACAAGAATTATGGGTTAATGTAAGTTATAAGAGTTAATAAGAAGCCTGAGCTAATGGGTCAATCAGTTTATAACTAATGTAGACCTCTGTGTGATTCTTTGGGACTTAATGGCTATAGGACTGGGTGGGACAGAAACCTCTGTCAACAGTCATCTGATTTGGTATCATATGGCTGTTAAAATGATAACTATAAAGATGACGGCATGACAGAGAATCATACTCAAGCATATTTTAAGTGTAAGAAGCTGAATATAAAGTTGCTAGACTGACGTGGCTAGAACTATTCAAATATGTGCCAACAGTTCATGTGTTTTTATCAGTACAGGGAAGTGTTGGTAGAATATGCCAATCAGAACAGAGCATAAATATAAATGAGTAGATTAGAAATGAAGCTGCACATAAGGTCATAAAATCTTAGCAGGTCCCAAGCTGACCTGGTCTTTTCTCCAGGTCCTTCTCTTTCACACTGAAAAGACATTGTCTTAGGGTTTCTATTGCTATGATGAGACACCATGACCACAACAACTCTTATAAAGGAAAATATTTAATTGGGGGCTGGCTTACAGTTCATAGGTTTAGTACATTATCGTCATGGTGACATGCAGCATGCAGGCAGGCATGGAGCTGGAGAAGGAGCCAAGAGTTCTTACATCTTGGCTCACAGGCAACAGGAAGTGGTCTGAGACACTGAGTATAGCTTAAGCATATATGAGACCTAAAAGCCTACCTCCATAGTGACCTACTTCCTCTGACAAGTCCGTACCTACTCCAACAAACCCACACCTCCCAGTAGTGCCACTTCCTTTGGGGTCATCTTTTTTCAAACCACCACAGATGTTATAGGTTGTGAGTGCCCTGGGGTGTCAATCTTGATGCTTTCTTTAAATGTCTAGATCCATTCAGACATGCAATGGGATTCTAAATCTGAAGCGACCTGCGAGTCCATTGCTGCTGTGTCAGGTCCATGTCTATGGTGATCTAGATACATTGTTCTCCAGCTATTGATGGATGCTTCTCTCCTTTGACCTAGTATCCTCAAGATTTCCAGACTATTCTTTCTGAATGGAGGTCTGGTTATGTATTCTTTCCTGTAGTTCCACACTAACTCCACTTAGGCAGGGTAGGGACATGGGTAACTTCTTCCTTGTTGTGGCCTTAACTGATGACTTTGGCAGTGAGTCCAATAGAAGCCATGGTGCCTATGTATTTAACTACTGTGTCCTTCTGAAATGTAGTTACGATTTTCATGGATATTAGGGCTTGTATTAGTTATTTTTCTGTGACTGTGATAAATATATCAGGATCAAGGTAACTTGCAAAAGGAAGAGTTTATTTTGGCTACGGATTCCAGAGGTTTAAGAGTCCATTATGATGGGGTAGCCTGCCAGCAAGCTGTAGACCCGGAAGCTGGAGCAGGAAGCTGAGAGCTCACATTCTCAAACACAAACATGAAAGTGGAGAGTGAACAGGAAGAGGAAAACATAAACACTCAAAGCCCACCCCCCCACGCAAGAGTGACATACTTCTTCCAGAAATGTACAACCTCCTAAGCATCCCCGACAATGCCATCAGCTGGGTGGGGACCAAACATTCAAATACCCAAACCCATTTCATTGGCGGCGATTTCTCAGGAAAACAATCAGTGTTACATGTTTTTAGATGAGTGTTTTGGCTAGTGTACTAAGAAATGATTTTCAGTTTCCTCCCACACACTCTCTCTCTTGCTGTTCCCTTCCTTGCCCAAATAGTCCCCCCTTTCTGCTTTCAATTGAATATATTTTACTATCCTTGGCTTTTCCTTTCTTCTCCTTTGCTTTAGACTTCTTCCTTTCCTCTTATAGTCCCTGTTCTATTTTTATGTCACACACACAACAACAAATCTATATCTCACATGATAAGTGCTTTACTGAGTTAGCCTATTTTGCTTAACTCGGTGATCTGCTCCGTTTGTTCTCCTGCACATCTCCTAATTTCATTCCCCTTTGCAGCTAGATAAAATTGCACAGTGCATTTGTACCACATTTTCTTTGCCCATTTGCCTACTGATGGGCACCTGGGCTGGTTCCATAATATTGTGGCTATTGTGAGTAGGGCAAGAATCTGTGGTATGCTGACCTAGAATGCCGAAGGTACATTCTCAGCAGTTATATAGCTGGATTGTCTGATACTGCAACATTTCATTTAAAAATCAACCTCAGCATGGATTTCTAAGGTGGTTTTACAACTCCATGATGTATAAGGTTTCCTCTTTCTCCATATCTGCACAAGCACTTGTTGTCATTTTTTCTTAATGCTAGCCCCTCTAGCTGAGATAAGATGGGGGTTTCAATGAAGTTTTAATTTACATTTCCCTAATGGCCTAGAGATGTTGAGCGCCTATTCAAATATTCACTGGGAATCGTGTTTCTCCCTTTGAGAACCTTGGAGCCAGTTCATTAACATTTACATTTTAAAGTTCTGTTAAGATTTTAGATATTAATCCCATGTTGGATGTGTTGCCTCTCCAATCTAACACCCCNACACCCCCCACTCTATTCTGTAAACTGTCTCTTGGCTTTGATGACTGCCCTTGGCTATCTAGAAGTTTTCAAATTTCATGCAATCCCACTTCTTAATTTGGGGCTATTTCCTACACTACTGGAGTCTATTCTCAAAACTTCTTGCCTCTGTCTGTATCAATGTTTTGTTGGTCTTTTCCTCTGTTGTTTCAGTTTGAGGACTTGAAGTCTTTGGTTTGCTTTGAACTGATTTTGCAGCAGGATAAGAAATAGGGTTTATTCTTTTTCATGTGAATGTCCATTTCTCAAGCACCACATACTGTATAACCTGCCCACCCCATGAATGTTTTGCCAACTTTTCTGTGGCTATTACTGCCTCAAACACCATTATTCACCCTTCACTCTAGATTAATAGTTCATGTGACTATAGTATTCCATGTTAGAATTATATTTTCCCTTCAGAACTTTAGAGGTATTAATGACCTTAATGTCATTAATTGCATAACACTGCAGAGACATAGGTAAAATGTCTGATGCCATTTTCTTATCTTAATCTTTGTATGTAATCTAACTTCTCTCCTTTTTTTTCTGGAATCTTTGAAGTCCTTTACCCTTGGCAATCCAATGGCAGTGGTGTAACCTATTTTCTTTTTCTCATTTACCCCCTCC
>LOJH01052821.1:0-12286 GCA_001685095.1 Ellobius talpinus
CTCGAACTCACAGAGATCCACCTACTTCTGCCTCCTGAGTGCTGGGATTAAAGGTGTGTGCCACCACTGCCCAGCCAAAATTTTTTTTAAAAAAAAGTTTTATTTATTTTGTATACAGTTCTGCCTGCATGCCAGAAGAGACCACCAGATCTCATTTTAGATGGTTGTGAGCCCCCATGTAGTTGCTGGGAATTGAACTCAAGACCTCTGGAAGAGCAGCCAGTGCTCTTAACTGCTGAGCCATCTCTCCAGCCCCAACAAAATGTTTTTATTTTATGTATATGTGTTGTGTGCCTGTGTCTATTCATCACATGTGTGCAGTGTCGTCAGAGACCGAAAGAGGGCATCAGAGCTATTGATAGTACAGCTAGGGATGACTGTGAGCCACCACGTGGGTGCTGGGAGTCTGAACCCAGGTCCTCTGGGAAAGCAGCCAGCCATCTCCCCTGAACCACCACATGGGTGCTGGGATTCTGAACCTGGGTCCTCGGGAAAGCAGCCAGCCATCCCCCAGACCTGTATTTCATCATTTTCAATATCTGTTTATTAGTTAATTCTTTGGCTACTCATGATTTCTCTATAAGTCCTTTCTGTGGGACATTTGGGTTTATAATTTTCCTTATTAATAAAATGGGCATATTTGTGGAAATGTAAAGTTCTGTGTACATCCTTGATAAGTTCCTAGGGATCAGTTGATAGAAACAGAACTGCTGTTTTGTTTTGTTTTCTAATATCACTTGAAAGCCAGATGTGGTTTAATCCTAGAACTCTGGAGGCAGAGGCAGGGGGATCTCTGAGTTAAGGCCAGCCTGGTCTATAAAGTGAGTTCCACGATAGATCTACACAGAGAAACCCTGTCTCAAAAACAAGCAAAAAAAGGACTCACTTGGAAAGGACACTATGTGAGTCTTGGATCTGACACTTGGGCTGGGAATTCCTGCTGTAATTTCAGTTCTTGGGTCTTTCTAGGTGTGTGTACTGCCGACGGTGTCAGGAAAACACCAAGATCTGAAGTACATCACCCCAGACACAGTAAGCAAATTTCTGCAGATGATAACTGGGCGATCATATCATCAGCCATCTGGCCTGTGCGCCCCTAAAGCCCACCTCTGTCTGTGTTGCCGTCACTCTGTCCACTCTCATGGGCATCTTATTCCACTGAGGCTGTATTAAAAGGACTTCTTTGTATCCATTTTCTATCTTTTTATCAATCTATCTATTTTAGAGATAAGGCTTCCCTCTGTAGACCAGGCTGTCCTGGAACTCACAGAGATCTGCCTGCCTCTGCCTCTGCCTCTGCCTCTGGAGTGTTGGGATTAAAGGTGTGTGCCACCATGCCCAGCTCCATTTTCTGTCTTTTAAAATTTTTGAATTAAACAAACGATATTTTATTATAGAGGGAGAGAAATTATGTATATATTTTATATATAAGGGAGAGAAGGGAAGGAAGACATAAAAAGAAAAAAATTAACTTAGTTGGGGTTCAAAGTAGCCATGAACCCTTATTTATATGTTAGCAATCTCTCTCTCACACACACAAACAATAGCAACAACAACAAAACACACACACACACACACACACAAACAACAGCAACAGAACTACACATGCACAGGCGCACACACATGATGACTCTCCTTCAGAAAAAGTCTCCTTTATCCCAGACTGTTTGTAAATTCACTGTGTAGTTGAGGATGAGTAATGACCTTGCATTTCTGAGCCTTCTACATCTACTTCCTGAGTGCTGAGAGTCTGTGCAGGTGCCATCATACCCGGTGTAATCTGTGCTCGCAGAGTTGCAGGGTAGAGGAGCAGGCTTTGTGTATGCACTATTCCACCTAAGTTTCTCCAGCTCCCCACTCTCACTCTTTTTGAGACAGGATCTCTCTATGTAGTCCCAGCTGGCCTGGAACTTGCTGTGTAGATCACACTGGCCTTGAATTTACAAAGATCTGCTTGCCTCTTCCGAGTACTGGGATTAATTTTAGTTTATAAAAAAATGAAGTAATGATGAACTTATAGCTTTGCTTGGTGAGATTATTGTAAGTATTTGAGGCCAGCAATGGCTACTTGGTAAGATCTTGTCTCAAAAAAAAAAAAGGCCAGTCATGGCACACATCTTTAATCCCAGCACCTGGGAGCAGAGGTGGGTGCATCTCTGAGTTTGAGACCAGCCTGGTTTATGGAGAGATACAGGACAGCCATGGGTATACAGAGAAACCCTGCCTTGAAAAATAAAACAAAGAAAAAGATGATCTGTATTATTTTAATAACTATATAATCTGTTATGCCAGAATGTATAATTTATTTAACTAAACCTTTCTTATGAAATATTAAGTTGTTTCTAATATTTCAGTGTTCTAAAACAATGCAAAGATGAATATCAATTTGTGCACTTTTACTTAAAGTGTTAGAAGAAACTGGGGGTAGTGGGTACATGCTTTTAATCCCAGCAGTTAGGAGGCAAGGCCAGCAGGATCAAGAGTTCAGAGTCATCCTCAGGTACAGTGAGTTTGAGGACAGCCTGGGCAACATAAGACTTTATCTCTTCAAAACAAAGACTTTAAAATAGGAGGTATAATTTCATGTATTTTTATATGTATTTATAAAGTTCTTTCTAGAAAGGCTGAACTAATGTATTCTTCTAGAAGCAGTTTTAAGTTTTCTCCCTTAAATACAAATCCTCACCTGTATGTTTTCTGAAAGACTTGGTGAATGGGGAACTATTTCTCATGTCTTCTTATAAAATTGGGTTCTCTAGCTACTACCTCTGCTACTGCTGTCCTCCTCGGATGTCTACTGAGAGGGTGCTTGTGACCATGCTTGTCTCTAGATGGATAGGTAACCTCAACATCAGCCATATGGGACCTTTGCACAGGCATCTCCACTTCATGCTCATATGTGGGACTGGGCTTAACCATTGCCATGTTGCAGATACAGGCTACCTCTGGAGGTTGTGCATGTAGCACGGCCCTGGATGACAAATGGGAGTATACAAAAAGACAGTGTGGCTCCTCTCTCTGAGTGACAGCGGACAGGATGTTCAGTCTCCCTTTCCCTGCAGGTAGCTGATTTACTGTCTGGAAAGTTCCAGGATCTGATTGAGAAGTTTTATATCATCGATTGCCGCTATCCGTATGAGTACCTGGGAGGACACATCCTGGTGAGGTGACACTGGGGGCATTAGCAAGGGAGAAGCTGGAGATTTGGGTTTTTTGAGAAGAGTGTATGGGCAAAGAGTCCTATGAAATCTAGCACCAGGACGGAGATTATCCGTTTGGATCGCATCGGAGGGAATCTTCATTTCTGTGTTAAGTCTGTGCCTTGAGCAATCCCTTTCCCTCCTGGATAATCTCCCTCTTTCCTGTGGGAGCCCCGAAGTAAAAATAGTCAGAGAACCAGGAACACTTTGTAAACATTTAATGTTTACAAACAGTTCTCAGAGTTTAACCTGTACTCCAGTGGTTCTGTGAACAGGCATGGAGCAGCTACAAACCAAACTCTTTGTCAAGCCCTAGGGTAGATACAGAGATAGGCTTAGCCTCTTGCCCTGGAATTCATTCTTTCCTAGTCTTTCTGGCCTAAATATCCCAGCATAGTATCCCAGGCATTCCTGAGTATTGACTGGGCATAAGCCCTCAAGGGAATGCTTGCTAACATCCTTTTCTGCAGGGAGCCTTAAACCTGTACAGTCAGAAGGAACTGCATGAGTTCTTTCTGAAGAAGCCTATTGTCCCTCTGGATGGCCAGAAAAGAATCATCATTGTGTTCCTCTGTGAATTCTCCTCAGAGCGAGGTCCCCGAATGTGAGTGTCTAAGGTTGGCGATGGAAATGGATCTTGAATGAGACTTGTCAGACCAGTTTAGACAGACTAACCCGAATGAGTGCCTTCTACTGCAGTTAGATGGTGTAGAACTTTGAGACATTGGTCTTGGCTAGTACACACAGGCCATGGGGAAGGGCCTTGGGGGTTATAGTCCAGCCCTACTTCCTGTCCCATACCAGTTGCCCGATCCACCAAGATGTGAACAAGCTGGGCAATAACCTCCCACTGCCAGCAGTGAGGCTGCAAGGCCTCCATACCTTAGGGTGATTGAAAGAAAGTGTTCCGAGATTCAGAAGTTTGAGCACTAAAGGGAAGAACTGGGCACTGGAGATGTAATTCAGCTGGCAGAGTGCTTGCCTAGAATGCATGATCCCCAACATTGCATAAAACTGGTCGTGATTGTACATACCTATAATCCAAGCCCAGAAAGGTGGGAGTCACACAACCAGGAAGAATAGAAGTTTAAGGTCATCATGGGTTCTAGATCAGTCTGGGCTAGAGATCCTGTCTCAAAAAAAGAGCCAGACATAGTGGCACATGCCCATAATCCCAGTACTTTGGAAGCAGAGGCTGGCAGATCTCTTTGAGTTTGAGGCCAGCTTGTGTTACATGGTGAGACCCTGTCTCAAAAACAAAACACAAACAAACAAAACTCCATGTAAAGACACACACACACAAAGAGGTTTAGGGATGAAGCTTCAATGAAGGAAATGGAAGAGAATGTTATTTGGACCTTGGTTAGCAAACGGTGAGAGGTTGTATGTATTGGGGTGGTGGCTGGGGATTAACCCTGTCTTCTAGACAGTACTTTACCCCTGAACTACATTCCTAACCATAAAGATTCTTTAGGGAAGTTAGTCATGGTCTGTCCCCACCCCCCACTAAAGGCTTGTTTTTTACTTCCTCCACCCAATTCATCTCTGAATTTTCTCTAAAGGTGCCGTTCTCTGAGAGAAAAAGACAGAGCTCTGAACCAATACCCGGCATTATACTACCCAGAGCTGTATATCCTCAAAGGGGGCTACAGAGACTTCTTTCCAGAATATATGGTAAAGGGACGTGGAAGAGCCCAGACATGGTAGGGTGTGGGGGTGAGGTGAGGTGAGGTGGATGGTGGTGTTGCCCAGACTCAGAAGAGCCAGTGTTAGACTGCAACCTCCAAGACTGTAAATATCCTGAGAGGAAACTGCTGTAGCTCAGCCACTGGGAGCAGCACCTCTTGTCCTTCGTGGGCAGAGCTCAGGAGCCTAAGGAGTCCTTGTCCTTGTCCCCTACCTTTCAGGAGCTGTGTGAACCACAGAGCTACTGTCCTATGCACCACCAGGACCATCAGGCTGAGCTGCTCCGATGGCGAAGCCAGAGCAAAGCACAGGAAGGGGAGCGGCAGCTTTGGGAGCAGATTGCCGTCCTGGTGAAGGATGTGAGGCCATGATAGTGGGTATGACAGTGGCCGTGAAGACACTGGAAGACAATGGAGATGCCGAACAGAAAGAGTCATCTATGCCGCTAACCCTGATTGTTAAACTGCAAACATTGGGGATAGTCAGGCATGGTGCAACACCGTTAGTCCCAGCACTCAGGAGGTAGAGGCAGGAGGATCTCTGTGAGTTTGAGGCCAACCAGGGCTACACATGACCCTGTCTCAAAAACAAACAAATAAAAAGCAAACAAAACAAAACCCATCAGACAAAAGCCTCCAGATGTCTTCAAGCCAACAGGCTGTCATACTGACGGACTGCTAGGCCTGAGAACCGGCTTGGTGTCAGTGAGCTGCTGCCTGGGGGCTGAATGGTGAGCAGAGGTGTTCACACTGCTTCAGGGAGTTCATAGAGCTCTCTGCTTAGTTTCCCACGTCTTATGAGAAGCCAGACAGCTGGTTCTCTGAGCAGGCCTGGCTGTCTGACGTCCTGCCTCGTCTCTTTCTTTGTATCTTCTCCCATTGCTCCCCATCCTCTTTACTGAATGGGAAAGGAAGCATGGGAGATGTGTGATTGTGAACCCGGTCTCTTCCTAGAAAGAAGACATAAAGCGAGGAGTCATGCGTGAGGCTCCTTTAAGGGACTGTCGTGAGGGGCTTGCCCAGCAGCCGCAAGAACCCTGAGTTTGGGCTCTATCACTATAAACAATTTAAAAATGCAGTCTTGGACTGGGGAGATGGCTCATGGGTAAACATTTGCTGCGTAAGCATGAGGAGCTGAGTTCCAAACCCAAGAAGCCCCGTAAAACTGAGCAATGTAACTGCATCTGTAGTCCTGGTGCCCTTCCATGAGACGGAGGTGGGAACAGAGGCCCGGGACCCTCTCAGGCCAACTAAACCGGCATATGCGAGTGAACAACAGAAAGGAGACCCTGACTTAAATAGGTGGAAGATGGAGACCAACACCAGAGGCAATGCCCTGACTCACACACACACAGCTTTGAGACCTAAAGGTATAACCTGATAATGCCAAATTCTTTTCTTTAGTGCTTAAGTTTTAGAGCATGGGCCCTTCAGCATCATGAATTTGAACTGAAAAAAAAATCATGGTGTTTGCTTCAGCAGCACATATACTCAAAATGGAACAAAAGCGCAAGGATAATGCACAGATTAGTGAACCATTCGATATATACCTGTATACATACACATGTATGCATACATATACAGATAAAATACTTATTCCTCATTTCAGATTTTTAAAAAAGATTTATATATTATTATTTTGGTGTTTTTTTTTTTGAGACAGGGTTTCCTAGTAGCTATGGAGCCTGTCCTGGAACTCACTCTGTAGACCAGGTTGACCCCAAACTCACAGAGATCCACCTGCCTCTGCCTCCCGAGTGCTGGGATTGTTGCCAGTGGTGGTGGTGTACACATTTAATCCCAGCACTCGGGAGGCAGAGACAGGTGGATCTCTGTGAGTTTGGGGTCAGCCTGGTCTACAGAGTAAATTCCAGGATAGCCAGGGCTACAAAGAGAAAACATGTTTCAGGAAAAAAAAAACTTTCAAGTGTGGAGCAAATGCCTGTAATCTGAGTACTTGATGAGGTGGACCTAGGAGGACCTGAACTTCAAGGCCAACCTCGGCTACTTGAGATCCTATTTCACAAAATCATCAGGGCAAATGTTCCTCCTCAGGTCATCTGATGTGCCTTGAGGCACAGTAGCCATTGCTCTGGAACTAAGGAAGGTTTTCGCTGAATTCTCGAGCTGGACTTGATGGTAAATGTTTGTATCCTGAAGAGGCCAAGGCAGGAAGTTGGTGAATGTTAGGTCTCAAACCTGGGATTCCCTAAAAGTGAGCTCGTGTACAAGATACAGGTCTGTGGTGAACTTTTTCATTGTCTTTTCTTTGAAAATTTCTAAAGATTAATTTATATGTATGAGTGTTGTGTGTGTGTGTGTGTGTGTGTGTGTGTGTGTGTGTGTGAGACTTGTGTGCCTGACAGAAGATGCCTAGGCCATCCTCGGACACTAGAACGAGCTGGAGTTGAGTGAGGATGATAGTGAGCCACCATGGGGGGCAAGTGCTCTGGAGTTGGGGATGATAGTGAGCCACCATGGGGGGCAAGTGCTCTGGAGCCGAGGATGATAGTGAGCCACCATGGGGGGCAAGTGCTCTGGAGTTGAGGATGATAGTGAGCCACCATGGGGGGCAAGTGCTCTGGAGTTGAGGATGATAGTGAGCCACCATGGGGGGCAAGTGCTCTTAACTGCTGAGCCATCTCACCAGCCCAGTTCTCATGTTTATTTTTGAAATGACTTCACTCTGTAGCTCGGGCCCATCTGGAGTGACTAGTTTGGTGAGCACTCGTCTAGTATACGTGAATTCCCGGGTTCAGTCTCCAGCACCACATGAATGGGCATGCAGGCTACATGCCTGTAATCCCAGCTACTGGAGATAAGAGAAGAGAAATTAGAAAGTCCATGTAACTCTTGGGTGCTTATCAGCACAGGCTACACAAGACCATGGCTTTAAAATGGCAAGAGGCTGGAGAGGTGGCTTGGCAGTTAAGAGTAGTTGCTGTCCCTCCAGAGGACCCATGCTCAGTTCCCAGCATTGTCATCAGTAGCCACCTGTAACTCCAGCTCCAGCTCCAGGGGATTCAATGCCTTCCTGTGGCCTCCATGGGCACCCACATATGGTAGACACTTGGCATTTTTTTCCTTTGATTTGTCTTTTTTTTTAAAGAACTGAAAAGACGGCTCAGTGGTTAAGAACACTTGTTGCTCTTGTGGAAGACATTCACATGGTGGCTCACAAACTGTCTCTAATCCTAGTTCCAGGGTATCTGACTCCCTCTTCTCGGGAGCATCTGGCACACATGTGATGCACATACGTACATGGAGGCAAAACACTCATAAATCTAAAAAAAATTCATACACACACATGCCATGGTAATCATGCAAAGATCAGAGGATAAATTGCAGGAGTTGATTTCCGTCTACCACCTGACTTGGAACTGAATTTGAGAGGGACATCAGGCTTGGAGGTGATGCCTTTACACACTGAGCTGTCTCGCCAGCTGTGCTGGCTACTTTTCAATGCTATCTGACAGAAGCTAGGGTCCTGTGGAGAGGGACTCTTAATGAGAAAGTGCTCCACAAGCTCGGCCATAGGCAAGTCTGCAGGGCCTTTCTTGATTGGTGATTGATGTGAGAGGCCCAGCTCACTCTGGGTGGCACTGCTCCTGTGCTGGTGGTCCTGGGTTAAAGAAGCGGGCTGAGTCAGTAAGCAGTGTTCCTCCCTGGCCTCTGTGTCAGCTCCTGCCTCCGGATTTCCAGGACAGCCAGTGCTACACAGAGAAACCCTGTCTTCAACAACAACAACCACCAAAAAGAAAAAGAAAAGTGACCCTTTAGTTGCTTTCTTGACAGAGTTGCCTAAAAGTGTCCTTGGTGGGTTGGAGCTGGAGAGATGGCTCAGTGGTTGAGAGCACTGACTGTTCTTCCAGAGGTCCTGAGTTTGATTCCCAGAAACCACATGGTGGCTCACAACCATCTGTATTAAGATTTGGTGGCCTCTTCTGGACTGCAGGCACCCATGCGGGCAGCACACTGTATACATAATAAATAAATAAATATTTAAAATAAAAGTGTCCCAGGCAGAGGTGGCAGCTCTGAGTTGATTTTATAATTTCCTTGTCTGTAGCTGGGACTTTGTTTTTCTATTTTTCAAACACCATTCCATTTTAAATCTCAAGGACAAAGTGTAGAATCTAGGTTAGTTGAAAATAGAGATTTGTGTTATATGAAGATGCAGATAGAAGTACAGGAGCTTGGGCATGGTGACACGCCCTTAATGCCAGCATTGGGAGTCAGAGGGAGGTGTATCTGAGTTTGAGGCCAGCCTAGTCCACAGAGTGAGTCCTAGAACAGCTGGGGCTACACAGAGAAACCCTGTCTTTAAAAACATAACAACAACAATAAGAAGAAGTAGAAGTGCACAGGAAGATCAGCTGGACTTCAGGAAGATCTTTCAAAGTTGCGCAGTGCTCCGGACATTCCCAGAACTCTTTAGGTGGGCAGCTTTCATAGTGTGGTGAGACACATAGTTCTGGTACTAGTGACTGAGAACCCGAGTTTAGGAAAGGAGGAAGCACTCTAAAACACAGACTAGAGATAAAAAAAATTCTTCCCAGATTCTGGAACAGGATAACATTCTTGATGTAAACCAGTAGTAAAGAGGGCTGTGGCCAGGCTGTTGTTGAACTCAGGCTTCCCAGCAGGGGGCACTGCTGCATTCTCAAAGACAGCCTGAGCCTCGACTCCAGCTTCTGTGGGAATGAGAGTGAGGGCAGAGGGGAAGGTACTGCTCCCAGTAACACGCTTACAAGTGCCAGGGCCAAGCCAGGATCCAGTAGCCTGAGGAAGAAAGGACTCAAAACACCCAACTGGGTGGGTGGGGGGCACTCTGGATGCCTTACTGTCCCGGTGAGGTAGATCCAAGCCCCAATAAGATATTTGTGTCTATGTGTTCACATTTCAGTAATCTTATTTATTTATTTTTGGTTTTTGAGATAGGTTTTCTCTTGAATAGCTTTAGTTGTCCCGGAACTCACTCTGTAGACCAGACTGGTAGAGATCCACCTACCTCTGCTTCCCCAAAGTTCTGGGATTAAAGGTGTGGACCCCCACCTCCCAGATGCCCCAAGATTTCTCATCTCCCTCTATATTGGGACTGGATTGTCAAATTCATATTACTTTCAAAAATACTAATAGCACTTTGCAGCTGCTTGCTGCATGCAAGACTGTCTAATCTCATTGCATACATGCAAACTAATTTTCACAGCAATCCTATGGAGAGAAATTGAGGAACGGAGAGGATAGCCAAACCACATAGCTGCCCCACACGGCTCACACCTGTAATCGCAGCGCTCCAGACAGGCAGGAGGATTGCCTAGAGTTTGAGACCAGTCTGGATTACATAGTCCTAAACTAGTCTGAACTAGTGTGAGATTTGTCTCAAATAAAAACAGAAAGGCAGGTATGATAGCACACTTATAATCCCAGTATTGACCAGCCTGGGCTACGTGGAATCCTGTCTCATAAGGGAAAGGGTCTGGGAGTGTAGTTCAGCAGAGTGTCTTGCACCCACAAAGCCCTGGGTATGACCACAACTATAATTCCAGTGCTATGGAGCTAGAGGCAGAGGATTAGAATCTCAAGATTATCCTTGGTTACTTAGTGAATTCATGGGCATCCTGGGACACTCAAGAGTACATGTAACAACACGTGTGTGCGTGCACACACACACACAAGTGAACAAAAACAGTAAACTAGTAAATAGTTACTCTTCATGTTTTTTGTTTGTTTGTTTCTGTGTTTGTTTTGTTTTTTGTTCTTTTGTTGTTCTGGTTTTTGAGACAGGATTTCTCTGTGTAGCTTTGGAGTCTGTCCTGGAACTTGTTCTGTAGTGGCTGGCCTCAAACTCACAGAGATCCACTTGCCTCTGCCTCCCAAGTGCTGGGATTAAAGGTGTGCACCACCACCACCCGGCCCCATTTTCAGGATTTTATGCAGCATTGATAAGAATCTAAAAGATTAAATTTGTTCTTTTACTTCATCATACACACATAATACATTCTGATTTTCCCCTACCCGCCCTGTATCCCTCCCATACTTCATAAATTTTGATGTTACCAAATCCTCATTCTACAACGGTGTGGCTTTTGGGAGTGGGTGATGTAGTGGGCTTTAATCTGTATTATATTTGTAGGTTCTTGAGCACTCGTGAGGTTTAGGCTTAGAAAAATAGACCAAGGGCAGACACTAAATTATAAGGCTTTGTAGGGGGCATAGCTCTCACTGGTGGCCTTGAACTACCTGATATTTGTCAGGTAATAAAGAATGGAAATCTTTTGATGTAAAAGTTGAGTAGTTATCAGTGTCAGCTCAGTGCCTGGCTAACCTTATTGGGAACATATTATTAGGCATAAACTATTATTTCTCACTCAGTTCAGGCAAATATTACCTGAAGTACCATGAGGTGGATGAAGTGGTACATGCCTAATCTCAGCACTCAGGAGGTAGAGGCAGGAGAATTTTTGCAAGTTTAAGGCCAGCCTGGTCTACATAGCCAGCTGCAGGTCAGCCAGGACTACATTGAAAGTCCCTGTCTAGGAAAAAAGAAAGGACAATTTTTTTCTAACATGTATATATAGAATTGTCAATTCTTGGTGCCAACAGTGTTTAAATGTGACAGAATCGCTACCCTTAAGAAACTGACAAGGCATGTAGTGATGAAGGCAGCTGGAGCTACTTGAAACCCTGTCTCAAAACCAAACCAAAAAATACCATATCCAGCAAAAGAAAGAAATACTGCCCCTTCTTGTTCCAAATCGGCAGACCAGGTGGTGGGAGCTGGCCAAGTTCACACAATAATTAGCTCCTGTACTCCACCTGAGTGGAGATGAGGCAGTTAGTTCAGCGCTCTGCTCTGTTGAGGTCATTTGCTGGACCCACACCCAGTATGCATTCAACTCATAAACCTTATATAATATAATGCCCTTAACTTTACAGATGAAGAAATGGAGCGCAGAAAATTGACTTGTTATTGTCACTCTGCAAGGCACTGGACAGAACATTGAACCTAGGCAATCTATAATGTGTGCTCTTAACTACTCACTATGTAATAAATAAATAAATATAGGCAGGCAATGGTGGTGCACGCCTTTAATCCCAGCACTCGGGAGGCAGAGGCAGGTGGATCTCTGAGTTCAAGGCCAGTCTGGTCTACAATAACTAGTTCTAGAACAGGCTCCAAAGCTACAGAGAAACCCTCTCTTGGAAAAAAAAAAGAATGAGATGTCAGTACCTCCCTTTCTTAAAAAGTTAGCTCATGGAGAGCCACTGTGATGTCTTATGACCAAAGAACAACACCAAAAAAACAAAAGCCAGGTTCAACATATAAACAAATTCTGTAAATAAATAAAATATAAACATTGTATTATGTCAGAATTTGAATAATAACTGCAGCAGCTT
>LOJH01052822.1:0-12286 GCA_001685095.1 Ellobius talpinus
TATATATATATAAACACTTCTCTCTCCTTTACCCCACCCCTTTCAATTACGGAAGTTTTAGCAGTACCATTAACTTCTTGGTTTGGAATACATTTTGCTTTAATGTTATCTCTGCAAGTCTTAGTAGATTTGACAACCATTATTTTAACTTATGTAACACACACACACACACACGTGCGCGTGTGCAAATGTCAACCATGCTCCCTCCCTCCTCCCATTCCTTACCACCTCTCCCCCTTCCCTGCCCTGCCATTGTGGGTCAACAAGCCTGGTCTATCAACTTGAGGCAGGACCAAGCCCCCACCCCGCTGCATGAAGGTTGAGTGAGGCATTCCACCACAGGGAATGGGCTCCAAAAAGCCAGCTCATGCATCAGGAATAGATCATGGTCCCACTGTCAGGGGCCCCTCAAACAGATCAAGCCACACAGCTGTCATTCACATACAGAGTCTAATTCAGTCCCATGAAGGCTCTGCAGTTGCTGGTCCAGAGTTCTTGAGCCCTCACTAGCTGGGGTCAACTGTCTCTGTGAGTTTCCCCATCATGATCTTGATCCCCCTTGCTCATATAATCCCTTTTCCCTCTCTTTGATTGGACTCCTGCAGCTCTGCCTCTGGAGATTTTCTGCACATGATTCTCTGCTGTCCTCCAAGGGGTAGCTCATTTCCTGGAAATATACTCTTGCTTTGCAACATGGAAGGAAAGGGAACTTTGCATGTTTTATTTAAAGACGATGAATGATGTGTGTGAGTGTGAGTGTGAGTGTGTGTGTGTGTGCTGAAGTCAGAAGTTGACCTATTATATCTCTCAATGCTCTCCCTTATTTTATGAGACTCTTTTTTCTTTCATTTCAGCTTTTTTAATTGAAAATAGATTCTTACTATCTCTTCATAGAATACATCCCCACTACAGTTTCTCCTCCCTTCACTCCTCCCAACTTCCCTCCAACCCCTCCCTCCCCTAGATCTACTTCCCCTCCATATTTCCTCAGAAAACAGTAGGCCTCCAAGAGACAACAACCAAACATGACAAAAAAAGAGAGCAGGCAAAACCCTTCCTTTTGAGGTGGGACAAAGGCAACCCAATAGGAGGAAAAGAGTCCCAAGAGCAGACAAGAGTCAGAGACACACCCATGCTCACTGTTAAGAGTCCCACAAAACACCAAGCTAACAGCCATAGCATATATACAGAGGACCTGATGTAGACACAAGTAAGTCCTGTGTCTGTGTTTCAATCTCTATGTCCTGTTTAGTTGATTCAGTGGGCCATGTTTTCTTGGTGTCCTCTATCCTCTCTGACTCCTACAATCTTTCCTCCCCTTTGTTCCTGGGATTCCCTGAACTCCTCAGGGAGGGACCCAATGGAGACCTCCAAATTAGACTTTCTCTCCCCATAACAGACAAGGTCTTTCACTGGATCTGGAGTTCACAGATTCAGCTCGACTGAATGGTCAGTGCACTCCTGGGATCCAGATCCAACCCCTCAGCAGTAGTGTAATATATGTGTGCTGGTCCAGCTTTCATATGTGTGCTGCGGATATAAACTCAGGTTCATGCTTGTGTGACTATATTTTACCAACTGAGCTATCCTTCAGGTCCTAGATGAATGACTTTTGATGAGGCAAGTTATTAACAGTATTTTAATTGGAACACAAATCAGCTATCAAAACTTCTCATCACACAAAGTTTTATCATTGTAAAAATCTGTGTATTCTCACACTTAGATAACATTGTTTTTGCTATCTTATCCTCACCTTAACTTTTTATTTACTTGTTGTGGAATAGTTTAAGATGTGTTACATTCATTCATGCTGTGGAACGTTTGTTTAATGATTCATAGGTGTGCTGCATTCTTTTGTGTTACGATTGTTTAACTCTGTGAAGCTGTGTTACTTTGCCTGCCTAAAACAACGGATTGGTCTAATAAAGAGCTGAACAGCTAACAGCTAGGTGGGAGAGAGAAATAGATGGGGCTGGCATGCAGAGAGAATAAATATGATGAAAGAAGAGTAAGGAGTGAGTAAAGGAGGAGAGGGGACTACGGGGACCAGCCAATCAGCCGCACAGCCGGCCACCGAGAAAGAAGGAAAGAAACAAACATAGACTAGAGGATGATAAAATCCCAGAGTGAAAAGGTAGATGGGATAAGTTAAGAAAAACTGACTAGAAATAAGCCAAGCTAAGGCCTATCATTCATAAGTAAGAATAAGTCTCCTTGTAATTATTTGGGAGCTAGGTGGCAGGCCCCCAAAGAGCAACAAAACAAAACAATTCAACTCTATTTATTAACATTTCTAATTATCTCCTAAGTCCAATGATGTTAAATTGAATTGACTTCCAATATTGTAGTTAGTTCCTATAAAATAATTAGTTTTTAATTTTCTGATTACTTTTTGTTTGAAATTTTAAGTACTAGAGTTTATAGTTCATCATATGTAGGCTAGCATAAGGTCATGGATTGAAGTGCGTAGTCACCGCACATTTCAGATTCCGCTAAGTGCTGACGAATTCTTTACATGTTATATGGTTCAAGAATCACAAAACCCAGAGCTCATGGATGCAGACAATCTGATTTTGTTGTATGATATGAGGCAGAATAATGTTGAATGCATGGGTACTGGCACTCTGATGTAGAACTACGTTGAGCACATGGCTACTGATATACTTGTGGTTTGATGTGGGTACAGAAAATGATTTCCTAGAGTTCCTAAGTTGCAGAGAAATCTAGGTATATGCAGATGGGTTTAATAATACCTTCCAATCAACTGCTCTGTTTCCCAGTCCAGAACCTACAGATGCTGTCCTTTCCTGCAGTTGAATTTTACAGTATCAGACAGACTGCTGGAGATAGGCCTCTGCTTCTCCTTGATCAGGCACATCTTATCTCATTTGATAGTACAACCCAGTCATACCAAGTATGTTTGAGATCATGAAAATCTCATACCTAACAATGACTTCTTAGTCATTTATATTTTACTAATGTCACAAGAACAACTAAATTTACCCAATTATCTTCTATTATGCAAATATTCAAAAAATCACAGTTAGATTTTATAGAGGACATGCTTTTTGTATTGTAAATGAACATCATTTGTTTATTTACAATGAACAAGCGATTTGCATATGTAAATGTAAATCACGTTTTCCTTTATTTCATTTTTTTTCAAATCTAGAAAACAAACTAATTCATTGCACTCAACAACACAAAGAGGACAGTTGAACTTGTGCTGTGTTGTTAGAGGATACTTGTTTTCAGGTTCCTTTACAAAGACATAAAAACAAGCAAAAAACAGAAACAAAGCTGGGATTTTTTAATCATATATTTTATTTTGCGTATATATACATATATATGTATGTATGTATATGTATATAGTACCTCCCCCCAGATCAATTCCTCCTCTTTTTTCCCTTAAAAAAAGCAGGCCTCCTAGGAATATCCACTGAATATGGCCTAAAAAGATACAGTAAAACTAGACACAAACCCTGTCATCAAGGCTGGATGGTACAACCCAGTAGGACAGAAAGGTTCCCAAGCTCAGGCAAAAGAATCAGAGACACCCTGAATCCCATTATTGGAAGTCCCACAAGGACACCAACTACACAAACATTAGGACTAGTTCTTAAAACTAGCTAAGTTTTGAGACTTAAAAAAAAAGAGAGAAAGTAAAGAGTTGTGTTATATAATTTAAAATGTACATAGTTGATGTTTTTAAATCATACTTTTCAAGTTGCATATTTCCCAACATTTTGAAAACAAACAAACAAATATTATCTGGTTAGAGAAAACAGGGAGCGCAATGTTGTTACTGTTTGCTATAAATAAGAGTCATTTTTATGCAATAAAAGCAGAATATTCTGGGGGGAAATTAATTTCCTGTGCCCTATAAACTAATCTAAAAAGAGGAATGATAGCTGGTATGAAGCCATTCATGCAAATATCAGAAGGCTTATTTATGACATGGACTTGGTTTCCTCATCAATATCCTGCGGGATCTCAGGAAAGCTGGGGGAACTTTCACCGGATATTAGTAGAGGGATATTTCGTGACTGCATAGACCATGCACCTGGAGATGAAATACTGGCCAATAAGAGTCAGGAACTGAATAGAAAGCACAGAGCTCACATTCTTTCCTATAATAACAATTTCAGTTTAAAACACTGATTATTAGCCTCTCTTTTCAAAATGTCTAATGCTAACTTTCCTTTTTTTCCCCAAGTTAATTCATACTCTTGGGCTTCTTTCCTTCATGCAAGCTCTATTATCCATTTGTTTCATCCAGTTAATCAAATTTCACATTATATTTTGAATTTCAAAATTTCATTTGTGCAAAATTGTTTTCTCTCTAAAGTCTAAGTCTGGTTGTCTAACGAAGGGCAAGAGTGATGAGGGAGGGCGTAGGTATTTGAATCATCGGCTACACAATTCGCTAACTTTTGGTTGTGCTTTAGAAAGTTGCTATCTTTACCAAAACCTGTAGTACCTCTTTTATGAAATTGATATTCCCCCTTCTAGGTCTACCCATAAGACACTTCTCCTCTTCTCAGTGATTATTTCATGGGACTCCCCCTCACCTTCCAGACAATCTTCTTTATGGCACCATGCAGAATTCCTTGAACCTTTCATGGTCTGCTTAAGAATCTCTTACGTCTTCCTTTCAAACATTTATTAAATTTTGTCCTTGACAAGTTTAAACATTTAGCCATGCATGTTGAACACTTTCATCCCCCACCACCCTTATCCATGCTCTCTTTTCCACTTAAATTTTCTCACGTTAAGATGTATTTGTTTTGTTTTGCAACTCACTGAGATAAACCAGGACTGCCAGAGCTTCCGGAGCCTGGTGGACTCAGCAGTTGGTGCACAACTAAAGACATCCATTTCTCCTCTCCCAGAATCTATCAAGAGACACTAGTTCAGTAGGGACCTATTCTTACTGCCCGACCACTCCGTGGCTTCCTTGATTGATGGCAGTGCTGTTCAGTATGGGTCCAGTGCACATAACTTTAGTTGCTGTGAATCAATGGTTGAAATGGTTACACTGAATACAAAGAATGGTATTTTTTGGACTTTTACCCTATGACCCATCTCTTTCATATTTTCTACCCTCCATTCAACAATATTATAAGGTTTAGTTCTTATAGGAGGTGAAATTCTAAATATATATATATATATATATATAATGTCACTGTGACTACTTGAAATCACTTAAGAAGTAACTGGCTAGAATGGACTTCATTTGAAAAGTCCTTGGCAAACATATTTTTTAAAATATTATTTTATTTATTTATTTATTTATTTTTCATACCTGAAAGTTTTTCTGGAGTAGTATGTATAACTCTCGTATCTCTGGCATGGATGTAATCAAGCATACAGCAAATAGACTCAAATAATCTAAAAAACTTATATAAGTGGATTTTCTTAGTATAAACTAAAAATGAAACCCTAGTGTGAGTTTTTGATATGTATCTTAATGCTCACTGTTTACTAGATTCTAAATTAGCACTTGCGAGGGAATTTTTCTTCAAACTAGCCGTTGCAGAATATAACTTTTTTTTAGAAAAATGGAAAATGTCATGAGGATATAATCCAGAATTCTGAACCTAAATTTGAAAAAAAAATGGCTATGGAATTGAACTTGGAAAAACACATTTACAGTGTATCCTCCTGTTGCCAGAGTTAGTCATTGGCAACAAATATCCCCTCCCTGTTTTACTGTGCATCTCTGTCCTGGCTTCTGGGGCATTCTGCAGACTACTGAGCAACAACCTTCTCCCAAGGCATCTACTTTGGCCATACCAACAGATTTAGAAACAAGAGTGCCATTGTTTCCCCTTAGGCAAAAGAAAAGGCGAAAGATGGTAAAGGAATCATTGCAGGAGCAGTGGGTTTGGGGAAGTACCATGTTTCTTCAGATGTATGCCGGATAGCTGGCAGACAAAACAAGTCGGTTGCCAATTACCAGCATGAGCCAGGAGTAACACTATTACACATCTTAGAACAGGGGTTTTGGAAGGAACCACTTTGGATTTGGTTTTCTTCCTTATAAAAAGGATGCCACTCATCAAGGTAGAGAAAGGAAATAAGGCATTACAGAATTAGCATCACTGAAGTTTTTGATGTCTCTGCCCTCCCACCTAGGTGAGCAGTGTTCCAGCATCCAAGTTTGCCCCAGTTTTATGTTTAAAGAGTGATGTCCTATTAGCTTAGGTCTATCGCCACATTGTTTCCTTCTTCAGTCTGCAAAGGCAGGAAAAAATACATTCACTACCACAGCTTTTATATCTAGTGTTTGGCATAATAGTAGATGCTAGATTTTTTTTATTGAACAAATAGCATTACCAGGCATGCCATTATATTGTTTCGTTGTTTCTGTTATAATTATGCTGACCTGCCCTTTCACCTGGAAACCCTGTCCCTTTAAGAGACAAGCTCCGCCCGCTCCCAATCTCCCCTTTCCCTACCAAGGCAAGCTGGTCTCAGTCTTCTTCCTTTTCCCTTTCTGTCTGCCCCCTGTCTGTCCTTCTGAGCTTTCTGTTTCTCTTCCACTTTCTTTCTGCTCTCTCCTGCTTCCTCTCTCTCTCCCTCTGTCCCTCTATTTCTCTCTCTTTCTCTCTCTCCCCCTTCCTTATGCCTGCCCAACACCCACTAAAGTAGCTCTCCATAGCCAAGCACTCTCTGCATGACGTATCTGTCTGTCCCTTACCTGTCTCAGTTTCCTTCATCTGCCATAGGATCTACCAGGGTCACTCGTGCCATAAATCATAACAGTTTCTTTCATGACTGAATTGTCTATTTTATAATTTGAAAACATTTTTATTGTAAAAGGCAATGAACAACTAAAACATTTAAGAAGAACTGAACCCACACAGGGAATCTTGATTTATTCCTTCTGTAGGCTTAACCCAAGGGCTCCGTGTTTGATGTACAGTATTGGATTTCTGCTCTCTTCCTGTCTAGTCTAAGGCTTGAAATTTGGTCCATTGCTAAGTAAGGATGGCTAAATATGACATTTCCTTTAAGATAACTGAATGTCATGTGAACTCCATGTGCCTTTCACTTGCAACTTATTCCATGTCTATTCTTATAAAGGCATCCTCAACTCCTTTAAGGATGTACCCTCAAATTCTCTTGCACTGGCCCCAAGTTTTCTCATACAGCAGATAAGATTCAATAAAGTTTGATGATAAGTTAATATTGGTTAATTAAGTTAATTGTTATTTCTTTTTCACATTGACTAGTTCATTGGGATCAACTCACATTTCAAGGCAAATTTATTTATAATACCCTTGAAATATTTCCCCTTCAAATTCACTGCTCGTGTTTTATCTTTCTTATATGCTAATGAGTATAAAAATTGAGGCATTCTGTTACTTTATTAATTTAGTGATAGATCATTAACTAGAAAAGGACCTACTTAATCTTTTAGTACAAGCTTAATTTTATATTACACATTTTAACAAACATTTAAATATTCCTCTAAAATGTTCAGACTGGTTAAATACTTTGTTAGCACAAAATAAACGTTCTTTAGCTCGTTGGTTATTATCTGATTACTTTAAAAATTTTTAAACCATAAACATTTTCATGAAAGTTTGAAGAAAATTCAGGTAGTCTAGTCTTTTTTTATATTTTCTTCAAAGTCATGTTGTTTCGATAAGTTTGCAATAATGGTTGAATTAGTAATTGACGCTAGTTAAAAGGAATAGCATTAATACTTGAGAGCTTTAAAATTATAATAAAACTTAATAAATACTCAACTTCCTTCTGTGCATGAGTTTTCATTTGATTTGTGTTTATTTGCTTGTTAAGCAGATAGACATGGTTTACAAATATGATTTTTGGATTTCACTATATTTCCCCATTTAACCATAGTACAAGGGGATCTTGAACCCTTTCATGTTGTGTACTGCAAAAACATGGAGGTCCACTTCAGTTAGTAGACATACAAGGGAGATGCTGACTTTGCTTGTTGGACTTTCCTTCCTTCCCTGTCTTCCTCTCTCTTCCTCCCTTCCCTTTGCTTTTCTTGTCTTTTGTTCTCTTGAAGCATAAGTGTCCATCCAATAAATAGCTTTTCTGTTAAACTAGAAAGTTACTTATATAAAGTTCTAGATATCCCTTTGATGTTCAGCTGGTTCTGAGATTCAGTCACAGCAAGCCTTGACCTTAAACCTAGAGTAAAGTGACTCATATAACTGTGAATGCATATTATAAAAGGGTAAACTGGGTAAAGATTATGAAATAAACTTAGGCTCTCAAGTAATGATGCCAGCCGTACTTAGAATCCACTGTCTGCTCTGACAGGAACTTGGTAGGGAGATTCAAGACAAAATTGATGTTTGTGTTTGTTCTTTAGTGAAATCACCTGATTGTATTAGTTACGAAATGATGTAAATGAAGACTTTGCAGAGCAGAATAAAACTTGGTGTTGGTTTACTTTGCTATATTGTCTAAATATTTGATAAACTAGAAATTTCCCAGCTGGGTAGTGGTGGCACACACCTTTAGTCCCAGCACTCAGGAGGCAGAGGCAGGTGGATCTCCGTGAGTTTGAGGCCAGCCTGGTCTACAAGAGCTAGTTCCAGGACAGGCACCAAAGCTACACAGGGAAACCCTGTCTCAACAAACCAAATCGAACCTAAACAAACCAAACTAAACAAACAAACAAACAAACTAGAAATTTCTCTTTGGGATGAAAGCACGGGTACTCCTTGCCTCTTGTACCATCCCCTGGATCCCAGTTCAGAGGGAAGAGAAGAGAAAGACGCAACGCTTGAACTTTGCTTTAGAAACTTTCTTCCAAGTCTTATAGGACTCTTTGTAATGCAATGAATGGAATCAGAGACCACTTAAGAATTGAACACTGTTCTGTTGATTGTAAAATTAAAAAAAAATCCAAAATAGTTAATCAGAGGGCAGTGATTAAGCAGCAAGTCGATAAAGAACAAATTACAACAAAGAAGTTGGTTGCTACAATATCTGGATATCCCCCCTCTTTATATTAGTTCAAGTTGACTTTGAACTCAATATGTAGCTGAGGTTGATGTTGAACCCTAATCTTTCTGGTTTCACCTCCCCATTGCTTGGATTAGAGATGTATTTCACCATTTTGACTATGTGGTGCTAAAGCCGGAACCCAGGACTTTGAACATACTAGACAAGTACTGTATCGACCAGGCTAATCCATAGCCTCTGAAATAAACATTTTGTCTATAAACACTAGTTATTCTTTTGTATCAGGAACGAGGAGAGAGAAGGCAAAATACAATGTAAAGATAGTGAAAAGTGAAGTAATTCTGAAAAACTGTCTTAGACAAAATATCTAATTTTATACCCACTTGCATCTCTTCTAGTTAATATTACCACACTATCTCTGAAGAAAGTTCCATAATAAGCAAAAATTTAAAATATACAAAATGTCCATTTTAGATTAAGATATCTGCAATGAAAATGTTACTATATAGTGTCACTCTGACCTCTCTCAGTTATTTGATGTTCCTGCAAGTATGACCCACAGCTGAAATAAACAAATTAAATGGTATTTCTTTGAAAATCATGGAGTGGGCCAGAATTTTAAAAGAAATCATGTTTTCATCCAGTATGGTCTATATCTCATTGTTGGTCCTACAGTTGACTTTAGGAAAGATTGTTCTTTCTTACAAAGCAAAGGGTTTTACTGCATGATTCTACAACCTAAAGAGTCATAATGAAACAATATTCACCAAATTAATTCCACAAATCTTGATTGATCGCTTATTGAAATCCTGGCATGGTTTTAGGCTATCAGCAAATGTTAGAGAGAAAAGTCGAAAAGTTAAGAGAGTTGCAATTGCATCATGAAGAGGCCAACAATGCACACAGAAGTGAAAGCTCTTACATAGAGAACAAAAGGAGAGCAGCCATCAAAAGGTGAGAGCAAGGCTGGATGCAGTGGTGGTGACCTACAATCCCAGCACATTATAGGCTCATTCAGGAGGATCAAGGATTGAAGATTATCCCAGGTCTAGGCTGGATTGGGGTACATAGTGCAACCCCGTGTCAACAATACACTGAAATAAAACAAAACAGAATAAATAAAAGAGAAAGTCACAAGCATCAGTGGATTAGAGTATTGTGGTTCAAGTGTCTGTGATTCTTTGAGACTTTTCGTTAAGTAGTCAGGATGGGCTTTATGAAGAAAGTAGCCTTTGAGTTGAGACCTGCAGGTGAAGAAGGAATTAGATCTCTCTCTTCTCTCTCTCTCTCTCTCTCTCTCTCTCTCTCTCTGTTTATATATGTTTACTTGTATGAAGTGTGTGAGGAGAGTGGATAGGTTCACCTCATTCTCTGTAGTGTTTTTGCATCTAATCAGGGGCTTAAGCCATGTACTGCATCGCTGTGTGTGAGTAAAGTAACAACAGTAACAACCAAGCAAAAACAGCTGGAAAAGTCGTTCTTGCAGACTGAACTGTGGATGAGCATTGTGCATAAGTACGTGCAGTTTTAGTTTCATAACTTGGCCACAGTTATTCACATTTCCAAATGGCACATGGAAAGACATTCAAGTCGTATCTAATAAGAGAGTCTTTGCTTTCATTTTTTTCCATTTTAAGTCAAGTAAGGCCAGCGGTTTTGCTAGTTAATTGAAAAGCATTTGTGTAAGATAAAAAAAAAACCTTTAATGACAGAATTAAGAAAATTACCTCTGTCTTCATTTACCAAGACTGTTCATTTGTAGACTGACCTGAAATTGTGTGGGGGAGGTCATTATCTTTGTAATTTCTCAGATTTTAATAACATCTCTAAAATTTTTCATGTTGCTTTAGATTATAAAACTAAATCATTCTTAATAGAACAGGAATTTCAGCTCAGCTCAAGAACCTTTGGGTATTGTGGTAGACCATTCTTCTGACCCTGCTTCTGGGAACTTTGTTAAAATTTCCAAGGTTTCAGTCGTTGCTCATTGAATGTTTCTGCTTCTTGGTTTGTATGTGGTGAGATGGATTCAGGTTGATTATGTGTAGAGATAAGTGGCTCGCGTCCGGAAAACTGAAGGGAGAGAGAAAAACTGACATAAAGTGTCCAGGGGCAAAATATATCATCCAAAGACAACTTTTAATGGTCCACTTCCTCCAGCTGGGCCCATGTGCTAATAACCCCATACAACTGTGAACTCATTGCTTTAATCCATTGGTGAAATTACTACATTCATGATCTAATCTTCTCTGAACAGAAAAAGCTGAGGACCAAGACCTTTGGTGTTTCATGTTTAAACACAACAAGTTGTCTCTGGTGACTTCCGATGCTTCTGACTTTCAAAGTGTGAGAAAGAAGGACATGGCACAGCTGGCACTCACTCGGCGGAGGCTAACGGGAAAAATGAATGACCCTCTCCTTGTTTTATCCTGTGATAATAGGTGCTTCAGAGAGGAAAGGCTTTGCTTAAAGAGTGTCTGGAAGCCAGTCGGAGCTGAGGTTGTCCATCCTTGCTGGAGAGTGTCTGCAGCCAGGTCCAGATGGTTGTGGTTGTCCATCCTTGCTATAGAGAGTCTCCATGGCTGGGTTCAGAGAGATGGGTGGTAGTGTTGGCTCTTGCATCCTTTGTGCACAAGAGGAAAGTGAAATGAGCATTAAATATGGCATCCCAGACCTTCACAACCCCTGCATGGAATGAGGTGAACTCGGTCAGGAAGGCAATTGTTCAGAAATACAAGCTGTTAGGACCAACACTTCCTTCTTTCTGTCGGGCCTCACCAGAGGTCTTGACACCAGAGGCACTCTGTCAATCCACCATGTTACCCATTTCCTTTCATTCAAAATAAGAGTCCTCTGGAAATTTAAGAGATGAAAGTGCTGTTTTTCAATATATTTGTTCACAATATATACTTTTCTTTGATCCTCATCCACACTATGAGACAGATAAATTTATAAAAGCCTTCTCATAAGACATCAGGCAAACATTCCTGAGATGGCCACTATTTTGGGACCCAAGGAATTTACAGCTCAGGAGAAGAAATTGATCAGAACAAACATCTGTCTGAACAAGAGAGGAGAAGTTATTGCAATATAAGGGCATGGCATACTTTCTACAGGGAAGACCTTCAGTGAACTATAGTTAAAGGCCCTTAGGTTATTTGCAATTTTAGTTTTAAGACATAATAGTAGTATGATCATGGATTTAAAACTCTTTTCTTCAGGTTCTATGAAGAAGAACGTTAGTTATATTATTTAGGAATTACATATCTCTGGCTTACAAAGGTTTCAATATGTATTTTTCATTTCTTAAGATTCCTTCCTTCCTTCCTTC
>LOJH01052823.1:1829-12286 GCA_001685095.1 Ellobius talpinus
TCTCTCTCTCTCTCTCTCTCTCTCTCTCTCTCTCTCTCTGTCCCTCTGTCCCTCTCCCTCTCCCTCTCTCTCTCCCTCTCTCTCTCTCTCTCCCTGCTGCCTAAGGATCTAAATGTAGAACTCTCAATGACCTCTGAAGTGCCAGGTCAGCCTGCATGCTGCCATGGACTGCCATGTTGATAATGGACCACACCTCTGAAACTGTAAACCAGCCCCAATGAAACATTTTCCTTTAAGAGAGTTACTGTGGCCATGGTGTCTCTTCACAGGACCAGAACAGTGACTAAGACAGAGGGTAACTTGACTAAAATCATGACTTGTTGGTTGAGGAAGCCTAAGGGAAGGGAACACCCAGCACAAGGTAGCTCACTAGGGAAAGCATCTATGAAGGGATGGAGTTGAATGAATCCATCAGAATTCAGAACAATTCTACGGCACACGAGGACCTCCAGTGCTGTGGGCAGAGCCGCTGCTTCAGCGGCTGTGGGGATTAATCCTGATTGTCAATTTGACAGCCTTTAGAATCAACATGGGTCTGTCTCTGGGGGAATTTCTAGAGTGGATTCATTGGGATGGGAGGATCCACCCTGTATGTGGGCAGCACCATTCGTGGGCTGGGGTACAAAGAAGAAAGGGAGCTGAGCATCTTTACTCATCTCTCTGTGTGTCCTGACAGTGGAGGAGATGTGACTGGCTGCCTCACACCCCTGCCACCATACCTTCCCCCTCCCGCTGGACTTAACTGTCAAATTCCCCATCAAATAAGCCTTTTATCCCTCAAGTTGCTTCTGTCGCATTGTTTTTGGCCACAGCAACAATACAGCACAGGTAGAACAGAGTAGAATCTGCAACCTGTACAGGGCTCAGGGCTACCGGTACTGAGGCCAGCTCCCACCCACCCCAGGACCCCGTGCTCACCGGTTCTGGTTGTACTGCACATTCTGGGTCAAATCCACATTGAGGATGATAAAGTCGTGCACGTGGCATCGGGAAAAAGGCTCCTGCACCTCGCGGCTCCTTGTCTTGCTGGTCCACTTCCTCATGCCAATCAGGGCATAGTGTGTGATGTTGGGGGAGGCCTCAATGTGCTGCATGACGTACTTCAGAGAGACATTCCTCTCAGACCAGGAAAACTCCCTGTTTGGAGGAGAGACGCCAAGTCAGCCAACGCATGGCTTCCTAACTGCATGGTGTGTGCTGGACAGGTCTGATATGGACAGAACCAAGAGCCATCCAATCACAAGGCAGTGGGTATCCTGGAACGTACTTCATATTAATTATGACTTTGAGGTGCAGAATATAGTCACGCCCCATGTATGGAGCCTACATACAGTCAATGGTGTGGTCCATCTCTACAATGAACGCTAAACTGGAGATTGACACCCTTCAAAACGAGAAACCTAGAACCCCCAAAGTTTTAGCTGCAAACCGAAAGACACAAGCAAAAATTAATGCCAAGAGTGAAGGGTTCTGGGAGGATCAGGGCTAGAGCACAACACAAGGAGCATCTTGGGAGATGAGAAATCCCCATTTATTGATGGCAGGAGGAGGGGGTCAGCTAACTGGGTATGTTTGATGTGTGAAAAATAATTGTATACATGTTATACTTTGATTTTGTGTGTATGTATGTATGTATCACATTAAGTATATATGTCTTTTTCATTTTTAAAGATTTTGTGTACACATGCATGTATGTATGTATCTGTGTGTGTTGGGTGCATATACTTGTGCATGTGTGGAGGCACATGAGCCCTTAGAGGGGGAGTTAAAGATATTTGCTAAATGTCTCTTGTTATGTGTGTTCTAGGATCTGAATTCCATCCTCATGATTCTACAGCCAAGTATTCCTCACTGCTGAGCCACCTTCCCAGCCCTTGCATTCTGTATTATATATCTCATTAATGATTTTTTTTAAAAATCAAAAGAATCAGGACTTGGACAATGGGTCCATTTCTGCTACATCCACAACCCTGGCTTTCTGTCATGAGAGGCACACTGTGGTCCTCCAGGCTGAGAGGGGACTGCCCATCACTATCCTGCGTGGTTCTCTGGATGAAGGGAAGAGTATGCCCAGACCACCTCACCTGCTCCGTTCTCCCACACAGTCCACGTCGGCCACGTTCCACATCACACAGGAATCATCGGAAATGATGATGAATGGCCAGATGTCCTGGGGCTTGACCCCCAACTCCTCCTGTCGGTTCCTCTCCAGCTCTAGGTTGTGGTAGCACAGCTCTTTGATCAGGAAGTGAGCAGCCCCTGTGGTGGCCAAGTGACCTGACTCAATGTTCAATCTTGCATCATCATGGCCAAGACAGAGATCCCACACCAGACATACCGGAACCAATACGACATATCCTGCTTCTGATGACCACTGACCACCAGCAAGGAAAGACCCCTCTATAGTTTATACATACATTTATCCCTTTTTTAACAGCTGAGAAAATAAGTTAAATAAATAACCAAACAATTGTTTAAGGGTTATTTATAAGAAAATCCTAACACAGGGTAGGAGATATCTCAGTTGGTAAAGAATTTGTCTTGCAAGCACAAAGACCTGTAGTTGAGCCCCAGGATCCACGGATTTTATAAAGCTGGATATAGTAGTCTGTGTGTATAATCCCAGCAGTGGAAAGACAGAGACCAACAGATATCTGGGGCTCACACACCCAACCAACTTTGTCAAACCATTGTGCTCTAAGCAACAAGAGACCTAGTTTCAAAAACCAAGGTGGACTCCTTTGGGGAAATGACACCAAGGTTGTTGTCTGGCCTCCACACACGTGCACATTCACTAGCACAGCAAGTGCACACACACAATCAAACACATCAGAGCTGCTTTTTTTCATTCCACAAGCAAAGAATGTAATGTCAGCCATTCAGTACTTTCCTTCTGTAAAACATTCTCCTGAGTCTTCATTCACAAAAAGCATACCTGGTCGTATATGTCAAAGTCACCTACCAACTCCAGCGCTGTTGAAGATGCTTGGGAGTACAAGCATGATGTGGTTGGGCCAGTATTTCTTATAAATGGCCATTTCGTACTCCTTGACCACCAGCACGTGCAGATGGTTGGCCCCATCCATCGCATGGTACAAATTAAAGAGTCCATGCTCATGGCGGCCCGTTGTTGGGGTGAAGGTTGGGCTCTTGATGTGTTCGTGGTTCTGCAAAGGAGTGGGATAGCGAGGGAGGGCATGTGTAAATGCAGGCATTAGGACTCTTTGCCCCGTCTCACATCTTCCATGGAAAGATACAGCCGTTTCTAATCTCAGAGAGAGCACTGTGATTAGCCATAGCCAGTAAGATGTGGGGGAAATGATGCTGTCCCCCTTCAGAGCATGGCCTTGCAGGGTGTACCCTTTTGGAATGTGCCCACAATTAAGCCTGGGCTAGCCTGCTGGTGCTAGGAGCTTTACAAGGCAGAGAAGCATAGCTCTGTGAGGCCGCTCTAGACATAGGCCCTGCGGCTGGCTACTATAAGCCAATGACAGCTAACCCAGACACAAGAGTGAGCTTGATCAAATTCAGAGCAAGTATTCATCAAAACGTCACTTATCATCAGGCCTTGGAATGAGAAGCCTGGGTGTTATGAAATAACCTAATTGGCATCCACCAACTAACCAAATCCATCACCATCTCATACTGGAATCTGGGAAATAATGCTCTTATACACTGTAAAGATTTGTCACTCATAACAGTTTGATAAAATACTGATTGGTCAGTAGCCAGGCAGGAAGTATAGGCAGGGAAACTGGACAAAGAGAATTCTGGGAAGAGGAAAGGCAGATGTAGAGGGAGCAAGATGCGAATGCCTCACTGAAAAAAGGTACCAAGCCACGTGGCTAAACATAGACAAGAATTATGGGTTAATTAAAGTTGAAAGAGCTAGTTAATAATAAGCCTGAGCTAATAGGCCAAACAGTTTATAATTAATATAAGCTTCTGTGTGTTTCTTTGAGACTGAACAGCTGTGGACTAGGTGGGACATCTACACACATCCATCGCTCACATACTGGAATCTGGTCTTGGCAGGTGTTATTCCTGTATGTCTAATCACTCCCTTCACTGTGGTCATGGACATCCTACACAGCCTAGATATCAGTATTTGCAAGTAGTAATGTCTCACACCAATAACTCTTCCTTTGGCTCTTTGCTTAATGAGAACCTCTGACTGAGATGGGGCTTGTGTTGCCTGTGAATTCCACAAAGCACCGGCTACATACACAACTGATGCTTGTGGGCTATCACTGGGAGGCTGGGAAAGTGAACTGAGTGTGAACAACCTCTCCTGGTACACCTACAAAAGGACCACGACAACACCAGATTCCAGGGTCCCCAGACATCTAAGTAACCGAGACCTCTCTGGTGATGTACAGAGATCTGCTTCATTGTCAACAGACTGCTAGGTCAGCAAGGCCGAGTCCAGCTTGACTGACAGCTGGCACTCCCAAGGAGAAGGAGCAATGTCCTCCACTCCTGTCTGCTGATGAGGGCTGGTAAATCACATCCAGTCAACCCTGAGGCTATCAGGTAGACATGGGAAGTAAGAAACCCTATATGGGTCATCTACAAGGGGAGAGATGGTGAGGACAAGGGGAGAAACGGTGAGATGCTAGGGATCAGTCTCCCCCAAATGACATGTAGACAGAAGACAAGACAGGAAACACACTGACTATGAGTTAGTCTTTGTGGACATTGGGGACAGGACTTAGAGGAGTCTTGGGATCTTTCTCCTATTTCTCCTACCTCAGTCTAGACAAACGTTTCATGACAGAGCATTAACAAGCAGTGGGGGGGAGTGAGCATCTCACCAGTGTGTGGTGTGTTCCAGGTGCTATAGTCACCTCATGTTGATTATTCTAAGTGATGCTTACAGCAAACGTCATGGCTGTTTCTGACATGAGATCTCATATAGCCCAGGCTGGACTTGAATGCCTACACAGCCTTGAAATCCTGATCTTCCTGCCTCCACTTCCCCAGTGTCAGGATCACAGAACAAGTCACCACACCCAGTTCATGCAATACTGGGGAATTCAGAGCTTTGTTCTTGTGTTAGGCAAAGAACTCTCACAACTGAGCCCCATCTCCAGCCCCATCAGAAAGCTTTTTAAAATGAATTGTTACTGCCCACCCTTGCAAGTAAGGAAAGTGGGGCTCAGCACTATTAAGGGACAACTGGCATAATTAGCAAGCCCTACAGCAAGGCTCCAGTGTGACTTCCAAGCCCACACCTTCACCAGCGTCCCCCAGGTTCAGTTACCATAGTGTTTGTACAACCGGATCCAAATACCCTTGACTGTCCGGGCACCTATGTGTCTACACCCCCAACTCAGGGATCACCTGGCCCATTGGCTCCCCAAGGTAGTACCTTGTCTGTGACGAGGGGCAAACGCATGCTCTCCAGCTGACCTCCAGGTTGGCTGAACACAAAGTGGTGCTCCTTGGACTTGGGGATGATGAAGTGGAGTTGGATCTCCTCTCCTAGCATGGAGTAAGAGAAGGCAAAGGCGTGCAGGGTGGACTCATAGAGCTGAGGTGTGAGGGGAAAGGACAGAGCTTATCATCAGAGTCCGATGTCCGACTTACGTCCCCAAAGAACCCAGGCCCAGCCTGGCCATGATGACACCCAGCTCACACCCACCCCTGCCCACCAGTGTGAGAGCATCACAGCAGAGAGCATAAGGTGCTCAGATCTGGCTGTTGGGTGAGCACACCAAGACCACCCTCACGGGGCTTGAGCTAGCTTCATCCTGAATCCCAATCGTGCTTACCCAGTCCTGTAGCTTCTATTACTAAGCCTTTCTGCCCTTGAGATTTGACCTAGAGGCCATCCTGGGTCAGAAAATAAATCATTCATGAAGACCTCATGGTTGGTGGGTGTGGGGGGGTGTATACACATGCATGTGCACACACACATGCGAGACCATAGGACAGCCTTGGGTGTCTTTCTTCCAGCACTGTCTACACTTATTTTTGAGACAAGCTCTTTCATTAGTCTGGAATTTGCAAAGTTAACAAGCTGGCTGGTAAGTGCATCCCAGATCCTTCTTTTAAACTATTGTGTATTAAACCTAGGTCTCACATCTATTAGACAAATACTTACCTCTAAACTATATCCCTAAGCCATCTTCAGCTTTTTGAGTTAGTGTCTAAGTTGTCCTGGTAGGCCTTGAACTTGTGATTCTCCTGCCTTGGTCACTTCCGTCGCTAGGATAATAAGCCTGGGCCATTAAGCCCAGTTTTTAGTTTTCATTCAAAGAGGTCATTTTCTGTTGTAGGTGTCATGAGAGTTGGCATATAGCAGAAGAATAATAGCCACACAACCTTGAATGTCTTAATACACTCAGCCTTGTGTTAGGTGCCATTCTGTCCCCTTTGTGCTGTCACTAACAATCCTGGGGAGGATGGCATACCTAGGAGGCATGGTTACTATGGACACAGAGGTCTGTATGGATCCAGAGGTCCCAGGTTCACTCCCGTCCCCTAGTCTAACCTCACTTTCCTCCTGCTCCACATGACTGTGTGTCCTCCTTTCTGGGAGTGATCCCTAGCCCTAGCTCTGTTCTAGATTGGGCGGCCTCTCGGATCCTGCTGAGCTCTGCCTTTCCTGCTTGGCAGCCCTCATGTGTGCTACACAGGAGCTGCAGAGGGAGGTAGCAGCCCGCCACAGCAGCACACCCTTCCTTCTGTTCCCGCTAGGGCTCTGCCATAGCCACAGAGCCTTCCGGAAAGCAAGGGGATTAGACCTGCAGGGCTAGGCAGTAAAGGTAGTAATGAGAAGATTAATTTAAAAAAAATAATAATAATAAAAGAGGACTCTAGGGAGGCAAAAGGAGAGGAGGGGCAGAGATGCTTTTGGGGCCGGAATCAGATGCCAGCAGCTGGCTGGTGCTCCTGCATCCCTCACCAGACAGGATCCAGGTCCCCTTGCCCCAAGCATGCTCTTATTTGACTATCCCCAGATCTGTGTGCCTCATGAACACAGGCCTGGAGCATCCTCACCACCTAAACCCAGGTGTTTCTGCTTCCTGCCTCATGTGCTCTGGGCTTCCACTAATGAAGAGAAGAAGGAGAAACACCGTTTCTCCTGTTTAGCGTAACAATCTACTGTTGGAAGTTAATGTTCTGAGTAGTGCTTACAGCTCATGAGTCCTTTCCAGTCTATCACATTTCAAAAGTCAAGAAAACAGTTTTGCCACAGGCATGTGATATTCTAGTTGTCAATGAGCACACAAACATGGAGAAATTGGTTTTATATTTTGTCATTTTGTGAATTTTCTACATTTAGAGAAATGTATACATTTGTTGTCTGGAATTCCCAATATATTAAGTTGGAAACATGCTAGATAACAAGTTTAGAGCATCGTTTTGGAATAAATGGTTACAATTTTGAAAGCCTTCAACAGTTTAGCATGTAATTGATGCTACAGCAGTCAATGTAAAGAAAATATAAACCATTCCTGTCCCAATAAACTATATCCTGGTGGTGAAAAAATATTTTTTATATGATATGTCAGGACTTATAAAAAAAACAAAAAGGAAATAGTTCACACTTTTTTGCTTTGTTTTGAATTCTTGAAACAAAACCCCATGTTCAGGGTAGAGAAATTGGCCTTCATATATGTGGCAGGAGTAGTATTACTATTTTGACCTGGTTAAAAATACTTTCCAATGTCATCTATAGAAAAGTGCTTTAAAAAAAGGCAGCTGCTATGCCTGGGATGGACAAACCAAAGGCCAGTCTATATTAAAGTCACTGGATGCCATTTCCCTTCATAAACAAGACATAGGGCAATTGAGTCCTTGTCTTGGGCATTTCCAGCAGGACCACAGCTTTCAGTTCCCTGTCATGAGCAGGTATGCCTGGTTCCCATCTGCTCCAGCCCTCCACGTCCTCCTGCCTCCCTGCTTGGGTCTGAATTAAGATGAAACTCTTAAATCTAAACTACTAGAGTCTATGTGTTTATTAATAGCCAGTTCGGGTCCTCTGCAAAGACCAGGAAGGTGGGGGAGCCCATCCACACTGCAACCTTTCCTACCGAGTTCTCTGAAGAAGCCCACCTGCTTCTGGGTGCCCAGGGCCTTCTGTGACCCTCTCTCCACCCACCCTCCTGGCTGCCTCTTCAGGACACCCATATCTTCCATTCTGTGTTCTGGCCACAGCCAACTGAGATCAGTTCTCATCCCCAGACTCCGCACTCCCCCTTTGGAACATACTATTCCTTTCACTGGCTTTGGCCCCCTCAGCAAATTCCTACCGACCCTTCAAAAGTCCTTTCTCTACCCCACCTGAACTGCAAAGGTCGATTACCCCGGATCTGAAATGCTTGACTCCAAGGATCCTACAGATTTAGGATTTTTTTTCAGACCTTGTGACATTTCTAAGGACTTTTCTAGCTGGGCATTCAGTCTCAAATCCCAAAGGCTCTGAAATCTGTGTTGAGCATCGTGTTAGTGATGACTTTAGATGTCCCGATGAGGGATGCTCAACCGATGCTCATTTGTAAACTGATGATGACAAGGCTCAGGTGGGAATCCACCAAGAGCCTAGATAGGATGCCTTTCCAGCCGGGGAACCCTGAATGAACTACAGGTGTAGTTTGTAACACAGTGCCCTGATAGTCAGTCAGCCTAAGACAGCCAGAGCCATGGCCAGGGAGTTTAATTCATCTATTCATTCATAACAGGAAGAGCTGGTATATAAGACAGATATGAGTAAGCTGCTGGCACGCAGTAGGTGCCCAATAATTCAAACTCCTCCCGTATCTACCTTATTTCTGTGCCACAACCATATAATTCTCCTTCCTGCTTCACGCTGTTCTGAAATCTTGCTCACCTCCCTTCCAAATCATGAACCCTAAGGATGGAAACAAGGTTGATTTGTATCTGCATTCTCAGGTCCTTCTAGTAAGCGCTCAGTGAGTGTCCCTAGCATTGAAGTTACTTTTGGATTCTCTAGAGCCTGAAGATAGGAATGACACCCTTAGTCTCAGCTACTAATATCTGGATGACCACAGGGACAGTTCTGTAGAGTCAACAATATGTCATGACCTATGAGGGCCGCTTGGCAGGCATGCAACCCATGAAGCAAGGGCTTCCGGAACTCTCTTCTCCCACCCTAGAATATTACCAAGGGGCCACAGGGAAACAGACACATGGGCTGTGATGTGGCACCAGCAGGAGCTGCTGGGAGCAGCCAGAGAGCCAGCCAGTACCTGAAGCCTACCTGGTAGTGGGGGTGGAAGCCCATGTACTGGTGGCACTGTTCACAGTGGTGGTATGTGTTGTATGCTGCATACTTGGATAGTCTCATACGTGCTGTCTGACGCCGCACATATAGGTCCTCCAGCTTCCGGGAAGTCCCTCTGTCTGCAAAGATATTCCCGGAGTTAAGCAGCATCAGCCCAGAGCAAATACGCCACCCCTGACTGCCAAACTCAAGTGAATGCATTGCTCACAATAAGTAGCCCACAGGCGGGCTGTACCAGCCCTGAAGATTGTTTCTCATGTCCCTAGGCCCTGGTCATAGGAGGTCAGTATCTCAATGGGGATACTAATATGGGAGAACACGGACTGCATGGCATCATACTTGTGGATCTAAAAATGCTTTATAAACACTTTAAAGGAAGGTTTCCATGACTAGGAAATAAATTAACAGCATGTGTGGTCCCCAGTTTCTTCAAGGAACTTGGTAGGAGTAAGATTGCAACACTAGTCTTTCATTAGGGCTATCTATGGAAAGGGACACCACCACCCCTCCTGTCAGTGACAGGGAGTCAGGCCAGCAAGTACTTTTTATCTCTTTGGAGACAAGGTCTCACTATGTAAGCCAGGCTAATCCTCAACTCTTGATCCTCCTGCCCCAGTCTATGACATGCTAGGATTACAGATGCACACTACCACACCTGGGTTATAGGTAAACTGTTTTCCCTAACATGACATTTATCAATTTTTCTCAGGCTACACTAATAATCCCACAGGTCACTCCCAGCAGGGTTGGTTGAGGCTGCCCTCATAGACCATAGAAGTCAGTGTCCCTGGAGAGAAAAAAAGAGGCTGAGGACAGAGGGACATATGCACCCATTTGGTGACAAATTCATAAATAGAAATTCTCATCATTTACCTTCCATTAACCAAGCCTTCAACAACTCCTGACCATAAGCCTATGGGGGTCTCATGGGCTTTGTGGTATTCTTTCCTTCTACTGGCAATAGGCAGTCTCAGTGCTAAACCAGGTTCTGGTAAATCACTTACTACCAAAGAGCATCCCTAACAGGATGCATCTCAACCCAGCTGACATTAATACATAAGAAGCAGTTGAGCCTATGTACTTTGGGCAAGAGTGAAGTAAGACATCTTACTTCACTGGCTTTTCACTGGCCAAGTTTGCCCTCCCTCATGTGCATGAGTGTGTGTGTGTGTGTGTGTGTGTGTGTGTGAGAGAGAGAGAGAGA
>LOJH01052824.1:0-10946 GCA_001685095.1 Ellobius talpinus
TTCTGCATATTGTGAATCATTAACTATATTAAGAGGTTCTTTAAAATTCCTTAGTACCATGAAAATAGCATATAATTCTGCCTTTTGCACACAATTATAAGGGATTTGTTCCACCTTACTTATATCTTCTGATTTGTAACCTGCCTTTCCTGATTTATTTACATCAGTATAGAATGCACATGCTTCTGTTATTGGTGTGTCATATACAATTCAGGGAAGGTTCCAAGTAGTTTTCTTTATAAGGTTAATTCTATCACTTTTTGGATAATTTCTATTAATCTTTTTTAAAAATTAGCAAAAGCTCTTTGCCAAGGTTCATTGTCTTCCTGTAATTTTTTAATTTCATCAGTAGTAAAAGGCATTATAATCTCTGCTGGGTTGATGAAGTCTCAATTTTTCCTTTATAATTAATTCAGAGACTTTTTTCACATGCATTTTTAATTTTATACTTGGTTTATGTGGTAAAAAATATACATTCTAAGATAATATATTCCCTTTGCATTAAAATTCCTGTTGGGGAAATTCTGGAATGCAATATGAATAAAATGCAATTAAGATTTGGATTCACCCTATCCACATGTGCCTTCTATAATTTTCTTCAATGTCAATCAATTCCTTTTCCACTTCAGCTGTTAATTCTCCGGAACTATTTAAGTCTTTGTCAAGATGAGCTACCTCAGATCCTCGGAATGAACATTTACTCGAGATATGGGATGTTAAGTAACATTAAATAAACCATATGTGCTCTTGCATGCAGAAAATGTTATGCTTGGCCCATAGGGGACTCTGAAGGAAACTTCCTGGGAAGGACCGCATCCCACTGTGAGCCTCCTGGAAGGCTGGTTAACTGACTGGAACTACAGTGGTGTGGAGACTTTAGACAATTCCAAAGTCATATGATCCTGGGACATCATTAGACTCCCAAGTGGTCATTTATTGTCCTCTGTATGTATCTTTGTGACCATTAGGTGAATCTTGTGACATGTGCAAACAAAACCCTACTTTTCATTAGGTAAAAGTACAAAAACTGTCACCTGGTAGCACCTTAGGCATATAGTAGAAGTCTCTCTGCTTTCCTGTAATCTGCCCACCTGATGATCCCACCAAAGTATTTAAAAAGTGTTTTAAATTTACTTTATTTGTTCTTATGCTACCAACAACTCATTAAACTGTTACTATATTGGAATATGGAATTCAGGGGAATTTAAATGTGTGTTCCTAGACAATAACCATTCATATTAAGCCCCAGAAGAACCAATCTTTTATCCCATTTGGGAAAAAAGCAAGTGTTTGAATGAGTTATGCTGTGTGGGTGGACAATGCTGTTCCAAGAAGCCACATGGATCATTAAACTGAGGTCCCATGACAGTGATAAAATTCCACAGGAGTTCTTGGACAGAGTGGCTCCTGAGCAGTCTCCCACTGTCATCAGACGGTACAGTCTATTGCTTTTGCTCTTTGTTATCTGTTAGTACTGATGTGGGAGGTCCCTCTGTCTATGTGTTGCTTTTATTGGTTAATGAATAAAGAAACTGTTTTGAACTGTTGATAGGGCAGAAGTTAGGTAGGCAGGGAAAACTAGACTGAACGCTGGAAGAAGGAAAGCAGAGAGAGACACCATGGAGCCACTGCCGGAGATATGCTGGAAGTTTAGCTGGTAAGTCACTTCCACATGGCAATACACAGATTAATAGAAATGGGTTAAATTCATAGGTAAGAGCTAGTCAATAAGAAGCTAGAGATAATAGGCCAAGCAGTGACTTAATTAATAGAGTTTCTGTGTGATTATTTCTGAGCTGAGCAGCCGGGAACCAACAAGTGGCTTCTTTCTCCAACACAGTACTATGTGGTAAGAACCTATTTTTGAAGACAATTCATGATTTGGTTTTATGACATAGATAAATCAAGTTGGAAATGAAATAAAAACTTCTTTCTGACGGGTAATATTTATAATGCTGGAAAAAGTGCTATGTAGGCTGCTGGGTGAGAAAAGGTATCAACAGTGTTACTCAGCTGGGCACTTGTGTGTTATACAATTGAATAGTCAGACAAGATGTGCCTACCAAGGCAATTGTAGCATGTCTGTCTATTAACAGGGCAAAGAACTAGTTTCTGATTGGACTTGATGCCCATTCCATAGGAGGGAACTCTTCCTTGAGTATTGTAAACCTGGTCACAACTCATCAATGAGCAGGTCATGGTGCCCAGGAAAGAAGGAACTACTGTTGTTTTGCTAGATGAACATGCTCTATGGCACCAAACTGCCCTTAAGCATGTATAATTATGTTCATATATAACTGTCAAAGTGTTGAGAACAGTGATTGTTGAGTTCTCAACCTTTAAAGGGATATCTGTACCACCCCCTCTAAGGTTCAGAAAACCTCATGGAAGAAGGAAGAAGGGCTGGAAAGAATGTAAAAGCCAGAGAATGAGGGTGAGGAAGTGCTGTGAAGTCTGTCATCCAGATATGACATGACTATTGTACCCATGAACTCACAACAACTGCATTTATCTGCATGAGACCTACACAAGAATGGGTCTCCATAATGGATGGGGAAAGACTCATGAGCCCCATCCCATCCATGAAAAGCTACTGAAAGCGAATGGCTAATGGGAGAGGCATTTTTTTTAAAAGAGGTGTAGCCACTGTTAAGTTGCTTGTGCTCCAGTAAATGACCTCCATCCATGCTCATGGGAGTAAGCCTAATTAAACTCAGTGGATCACACCTAAAAAGATATGAAAGCATAAAGAAATCTTGGTGGGAAGAAAGGGAACAAGGGAAGGTAATGGGGGGTGAATGTCATCAAAATATATTGCATGCACATATTAAACTGTAAAAGAATAATTATGAATTAAATTCTAAAAGAAGTTGGAGAAGACACAAGATGATTGAAACATCTCCCATGATCCTCGATCAACTAAATTAATATTGCAAATAATATAACAATATTGTCTATATTGCCAAAATCAATCTATAAATTCAGTTCAATCTTCATCACAATTCCAATGACATTCTTCACAGAACTGTTAGAAATATTCTAAAATTTACATGGAATCACCAAATACTCTGAGTAGCTAATGCAACCCTAAGTAGAAAACCACTACTTAAGATGGTTTGACCTGAACTTATACATTAGAATAATAGAGACAATGACAGCATAGGGGTGTTGTTAGAAATGAAGGTCAGACAGTGATAGCAGAGTAGTGTTGTAAAGACAGACATGAAAGACAGACAGACAGTGATAGCAGGGTGGTGTTTTAGAGACAGACAAGAAGGACAGACAGACAGAGATAGCATAGATGTTGTACAAACAGACATGAATGTTGGGGAATATTATATTCAGGTGTGTTCCTTCTGTTTATATAGAAGAAAAAAGTCATATAAAGATGGGAAATACACAGGAAGTCTGGATCCTGTATGCTGTTGTATTGATTTTGAATGTTTTTGTTGCTGAAAAGAAAGAACAGGTGCTAAGAGACCTGGATTGAAAGAGGGACTGTTGAAATAAACAAGCCTAGATATTTTAAGAATCCCTTAACTTTAAAAAGTGAAAAAACTTATATGTCAAATAGAAATAAAAAAATGATTTGGAGAAGAGGCTTTGCTTTTGTTTTCATAGGAAGCAAGAGGCTGTGGATTTATTCCAGGTTGATTTCAATCTGGTTTGATCAGGGGACATCTAAAACTCGACAGGTATTATCTGTCAACAAAGGTTATAACTGATCTTCCCAGGATTTGGCCATTATCTCAAATTTTCTCTTTGGGATTCTAAAAATACTTCACCTACATTCAGGAGGAAGCAGTCTAGAGAACACAATGTCCACATTCCCAAGAGATTATTTTGTGGGTCATGGATGTTTGTTATATTTAGGGGAATATAGAAATATATGATAAAAAGACAACTATTAATATCAGATATTTTATATTGGCAGGGATTTTTGTATATGGGTACAAATTCAATGTCAATTTTGTTACACTCTGTATGTTTTTCCTCTTTTTTTTAAAAAGTACTTTTGTATATTGATAAAAAAATTAAGGTAATTTTTGTTACAAAATATTGTATATATGTTTCTACTCTTGTTTAAGTATTGTACCTATGCAGTTCATTGAAAAATGTAAGTTAAAATTCTAGTTTTTGAAAGATATTATTGTAAACTACTCAGGATAATCAAGAAACACAGGTTAGTAGTTAGTCATTTAAAAAACTCAAATTTGTAGATATGCTAGGTATGTTTTTCAGATCATATAGCAATACATTTTGAATAGATAGATGGTCTTTGAATACTTTAAAGACATTTAGAATATGGTATTTAAAATGTTTTGTTAATTTAAATTTTTTCATGAAAATAAGACACATCTGCTCCTGGCAGCACCAGTTTACTTCAGAGAAGATATGGGCATTGAAGAAAGTTTGCTTTCATTGTGGCAAAGTTAGTCACAGAGAAAAGAAACTGTTCTTGCCTTTTATTGCTGACTATGTGCTGTGCAGATTGGACATGCAGGACCCACAGGAAAGTGACTGCTGCAAACTTTGCCAAAACAAGGTAGAATAGTCATCCAGGGTTCCTGCTTCACAGAAGAAACTGTCAGACATTCGGCAGGACCAGAGGAAAGTGACTGACAAACTGCCAACATAGGTGGGGCAGCCTTTCAAATTTCCCACTTCACTGAAATGTCTGCCAGGTACTGTGGGCCTGTAGGCTGAAGATGGATGCCCCAACTATGCAAGAAAACTTCAGGTGACTGTCCTGGCAATCAGATGTCTCTGCCATTTCTGGAGTTTTTGAAAGCCATTTGCAATGCACTTCTTGCTTATTTAAATAATATTATATCCTTCTGGTACCTTTGATGGAGTTGAAGACTAGATATAGTTTAGTTTTCCTCAGGTTTGGTGGAAAGTAAGTTAGGTATAAAATTTTGGATTTACTAAGATAGGATAGATTATGGAGTAGTTTCTTTAAATTTATCAGACACAGATGAATGGGAATGCAGTACATTGTGAATGTAATCTTTATTTGATAATTATTCTTATTGTGTACAGTCTTAGTATGTTCAAGTTAAGACTTTTTATTTTTGTTTAGAAAGAAAAAAGAGGAAATGCTGGGGAATATTATTTTCAGGTGTGTTACTTTTGTTTATGATGCATTTGATTAACTGTGAAGCTGTGATTCTTTGCCTGTCTAAAACATTTCATGGTCCTAATAAAGAGCTGAATGGCAAATAGTGAGGCAGGAGCAAGGATAGGTGGAACTGGCAGGTAAAGAGAATAAATAGAAGGAGAACTAAGGAACAACAGGAGCAGCAAGAGAACAAAGAGAGGAGGACTCTAGGGTTAGCCACTCAGCTACCCAGCCAGCAATGGAGTAAGAAGAAAAGTAAGGTAAACAGAAGTAAGGGAAAGATAAAAGCCCAGAGACAAAAGGTAGTCAGGATAATTTAAGTTAAGAAAAGCTGGCAAGAAACAAGCCAAGCTAAGGTCAGGCATACAATATTTATAACTAAGAAGAAGCCTCTGTATGTGATTTGTTTGGGAGCTGGGTGGATGGCCCCTCAAAAAGACAAAAGAGTAAAACACCACACAACACATGAAGGACAGACAGACAGCATCCCGCAGCATATCCACACTAGAGACACTTGGAGAAGAATGACAGTAGACCCATATCTCTCACCTCACACAAAAGGCAATTAAAGGCATCAACAGCAAGCATAAAATGCAAAAATTGCTAAAGGAAAAGGTGGGAATTATTGTAAGATATATGTTTAGGCAAAAAATTCTAAATAGTGTGGGCAGTTATTCCAATAATTTAACAGTGTGATTACATGAGATTAAAAATGTCTGCATAGCTAAAGGAACCATCACCAGAGTGGATAGTCTACAGAACTTGAAAAACATTTGCCTATTATATTTCAGAGGGATTTGATGTCTAGACTATATAAAGAATTATAAAAATTCAACTAAAAACTCCGCTAATTAATATGTGGACAAATGAACTGAACAGGCAGTTCTTGAAAGAAGAAATACAAATGGGCAATAATATTTTAAAGTGTGTTTAACAGATTCAGCCACTAGGAAAATGCAAATTAAAACTACAATGAAATTCCATCTCACCTTAATCAGAATGGTTACCCTTGAGAAGCTAAATGGCAATTATATCTGTAAAGAGGATGCTGGGGAAAGAGGAACCTTTAGCTTTGTTGGTTGAAGTGTAAATTAGTGCTACGGAAATCAAGGTGGAGGTTTCTCAAAAACTTGCATATGACCCAGGTATGTCACTCTTGAACTACACCCAAAGGATCTCTCTCTCTCTCTCTCTCTCTCTCATCCTCCCTCCCTCTCTCCATGCCTCCCTCCCTTTCTCCCTCTCTTCTTCCTCCTTTCTTTCTTTTTTTTTAAACAAATCATTTTTGATTTTTCATCATTTACTTATTTTCATGTATGTGTGTATGTTAGGCACACTCATGCCACAGTATGCATGTGGAGGTCAGAGGACAACTTGTATCAGTCAATTTTCTCCTTCCACTATGTGGGTTCCTGAGATTGAAATCAATTTGACAGGCTTGCCTGGAGAACCATCTGATCCAGGATTCTATTTCTTACCACAGAGATTCTTACCCATCCGTGTCAGTTGAAGCTCTTTTCACAACAGATAGGAAATAGAATTGGCCTAGATGTCAATAAACAGATCTTTGGATATTAAAGATATTGTTCATATACACAATGGAATTTGTTTAGTTATAAAGGATAACAGACTTGTTCAATATGAAGGAAAATGTATATATCTATGTTATAATGAGAAAACCCAGACTCAGATTGACTAATGCTGCAATATTCTCTCTTACATGCAAATTTTAGCTCTTAATTTTACAGGCAGAGATGGAGTTTATGTGGAGAGTTTAATATAAATTTTAAACACTAGGACTAAGAGAAAGAAAAGTGCATAGGAAGAAATTAAGATACAGCCGAGAATGTGGGTATGGGTCTCTGAAAGGAGCCATCTGAGCTTTTAATTTTTATATATGTTGTGATTCTTATTGTATGTTTAGTTCATGAATTAGAAAGCAAACTGTGAGAGGGAGAAATGGGGCTTTGAGGAAGGCCAAATATGCTAGGAGAGCAAGGGGTGGGCAGGGGATGTGGGAGGAGAGAGCATAGAAGAACAAAAACAACATATGGTAAAAATGCACAGTTAAGCATGTTACTTCATATGCTAATTAAAAATAAATAGCAAAAATTAAAAAAAATATCAACAGATCCCTAAGGATATCACCTTACCTTCTGAGAGTGAAACACCTTGTTGGGCTGAGTTTCTATGGCCATGGAGAAGGAAATTTGACACCAAGATGGCCCTACACAAACAAATATTTTTCAAATAGTCCTTGTTTTCCACTATTTTACTCCATGTTTACCTCCCAAGAGTTGGCGAACCTTGGAGTCTAAAATCTTTTTTTTAATGTTGCCTTGATACATTTCTACAATTTATCACGTTTAACTGTAGATGGTGTATGAAATCTCCGGTCCATTTCCTTCCTTTGCAGGAAGATTGTGTCATATAGAAACTACACAGTTTTGTAGTTTATGTGCTGTGCCTCCTATTATTCTCTTTTGTCAGTTCAGTTAGAGGACTCTTGGCACTGAATCAGGAAACTTTAAAACAATTTTTTTAATTTTTGAGATTATAGTATAATCACATTCTTCCTCCTTTCCTTTCCTCTCTCCACACTCTCCCTCCCATATATCCCACCTTGTTCTCTTGCATTTTTTTCAAATTTATGGCCTCTATTTTGCATTAATTGTTATTTTGCACGCATACCCCCCAATATTCCTAAACCTATAAGTATTGCCTGCTAAGTCTGTAAAATGTTCTTTGTATAAATGTTTTCAGGGCTGACCATAGGTATTGGATAACCAATTGGTGTGCTCTTCCTTGGGGAAGACTATTTCTCCCACTCTCAGCATTTCTTAGCTGCCTATAGTTTGTGTGTGTGTGTGTGTGTGTGTGTGTGTGTGTGTGTGTGTGTGTGTAGGATCAGCACCTCTTGGAAATTCTCCCATCCAGTTTAGCATATATATTGTTGTCCTTGTTTAGCTTATGTTTGAGCATCATGTTGATGAGATTTTATGGATTTAGCTTCTAGCATTACTAGGGAATATGGTCTCCCAGCAAACTCCCTGATCTGGCTTACACTCTTCCAGCCCCCTTTTCCACAATGATCCCTGAACCATGTGTGAGGAGTTGTACTCTAGATGAGTAGGCTAGGCATGGACCCCATAACTCTGCATTATGATTGATTGTGGTTTTCTCTAATGGTCTCTGTCCATAGATGGTGCTACCACCCCCTACAACACTGTCCTCTATTCTTCTGAAGGCTTCTCACTTCTTCTCCTTCCTCAACTGTTTCCTACCAGTCAGTAGACTCTTTGGGTCCTTCCTCTGGCCCATTATATTCCCATCTATAGAATTTCTCTGTGTGATGTCACTTGAACAGAGTATCTACTCTGATATAATGAATTCCAACTCTCCATAGGAGTCCAGAATCTAAAGTCCAAGTGCCTACTGGAGACCGTCAATGAAGTACATCAACCAACACACCTCTTCTCCCCATGCTAGTCTCTTCTCTGTGTTCTTGCTCAGTGAATGACAACCACCACAATCCAGTGGTCTAGTTTGGAAAAGTACAGCCATATTTCTTTCATCTCCTTCCTTATGTGACATGGTAGTTTGAATGTAATTGACCCCATAATCTCATAGGGAGTGTCACTATTAGGAGGTGTGGCTTTGTTGGAGTGGGTATGGCCCTGTTAGAGGAAGTGTGTCCTTGTGGGGGTGGGCTTTGAGGTTTCCTATGCTCAGGATACCTCCCAGTGAGTCAGTTGATTTCCTGTTGCAAGATGTAGCAGTCTCAGCTCCAGCACCACCTCTGCCTGCATACTGCCATGCTCCCTGCCATGATGGACTGAGCCTCTGAATTGTAAGCAAGCCACCCCAATTAAGTGTTTCCTTTATAAGACTTGCTGTGGTTATGGTGTCTCTTCACAGCAATAGTAACCCTAACTAAGACATGTGACATGTGAGCTAAGTTGTGACATATTATAAATTTTGACTCTACACTAGCTATAATATATACCTATTTTCTATAACACTACCACCATAACCTATCTGACCCACTTGTGCCAACTCTTTTCTGTTAAGAGCGAGCTGGGATCTCGTACTGCTTCTCCTTGGTCTCTGGTTTTCTTTAGAATCTTTGCTTTTTCTCCATCCTCTTTGGCTTGGATGTTATCCTGTTATCCCTCAAGTTCTCATGTTAGATCTTCCCTTGGGAAGTTTTCCTGACTAAGCTGTCCCCACCCTTTAGTTCCAGGATATGTGGAGTGCTTCTGCTAAATGTATTCCAAGTGCTCATTATAACTACTTATTTGATTGCTGATTGCCCAAGTAACTCACTGTATTTTAAATACCTTGTTTTGTTCTGTACTATTTCTAGTGCCTAGTAAATAGTGCTAAAATATTTACTGAATAAATAGGTTAAAAAGACTCTAAAAAGGCCTCTATTCTTCTCTCTGTAGAACCAACATTCTGTAGTTCATCTAAAAATAAATAAGGTCAGTGGTTAAGCAAATAAATCTATGGTGTGTGTGCAAACCTCACACTTTAAGTTCATGTGCTTGGTGAACCTCAACTATGTAAGTGAAACCTTATTTTCCAAATAAAAAACGCACAGTGTGAATGGAAGTGCCATAACGTTTGGTACTCATGGCAACAAGCAGTTGCAACAAACAAAATTAGCATCCCCCCAGATCCACACTCACCAAACCCTGTTTATCCATCCAGATCTTTTCTGTTTAACTCTGCAGTTTTAGCAGTTCAATAATTCAACTGCAAATTTGTTAAGATGCGTTGCTTGCCAAGCCCATCACATGCTCAGGCTCATTTGCTTGTGTCTTTCTGCGGGGAAATTATTTGTCTGCGTAGTGGCCCAGAAAACATCTTTTCCCCATGTTAATTACTCAACGATTAAGAAAGGTAAAATAAGAGTTCTGCAGCACAGGGCTTGTTTTGCTCCTGGGATTACTCAACAGAGAGCATAACAAGTACTTACCCTTGCACAGTTTTTCAGTGTTGTGATATTATGCATTTCCTTCACAGATCTCTATGAAACAGGGTGCTAATTGCCATCTCATAATTAATGGCTTTGTCTGAAATCCTTTGAATCTATAAGTTTTGAATTGTCCACTCTATAAAGTACTATGAAAATTGCCAAGGGAGTTATGTGTGTTCTAGATTTTCACTTCCTTTTGCAGAGTGTGATCCAACCCCCTTGAAACACAAGAGAAGAGGGTGTGAGAAGGAACTGGTATCTAAAGTTTGGCAAGTAGGGTGTCTTCCTACTAACAACCAAACAGTGCTTTGGGGCTCAATATACTCACGTGGATTGAACCTGAACTTGAGTGCTTCATGTCAGAGGTTGAGTTTTTTACTTTTTTTTTTAAAATCGAACAACAGCATCAACAAAACAGGGGAAGTTACAGTCATTAGAATCATGGTTATATAAATATTTTTAAAGTATTATAGTGTTTACATGAATGTATTTTAAGTGCAAAACCTCATCCCTTCCTTTTGCCATTCTTTCTTTTTATAAAAATTAATATTATTAAAATCAAAGAAGAAGGCACACATTTTAAAAAGCCAATTAATATTAAAAGGCTTATAGCAAAAACTTTATTATTATTCTTCTTCTATCTTAAATTGCCTCTCATTTTTCTGGGCCCCTGGCTCCCTCAGAATCCTATTTTCAAAATCTTCAGCTACCTAATCTGATATTTACTCCTAACACAAAAACAGTGTGTACATCACATCCTGTTACTGCTTTGATTCGTCATCTGAAAACCTTTGGTGACTTTGGCCCTTTGTGGTCGTTTACTCAAGCATTCTTTTTTTTTTT
>LOJH01052825.1:337-11007 GCA_001685095.1 Ellobius talpinus
ACATCTAAGCCCTTCTCAATGAGTAAAGCCCATGCCTGCTTTAATAGACTAATTTCCTTCAGTTCCTTACACAGACCCTCTTCATGTCCAAGAAGAACTAACTGATAATCCTACAACATTCTAGATACTTTTGTTTTTATTTCCTTTATCATCGTATGTTATCTTTCTTATCACTGTGACCAAAATGCCCAACAAACCATCCCAGAAGGGAAGACTTGGCAGTAGAAAGAAAATGATGAGATATGTGGCTACATAACCTGAGCAGTCAGGAAGCAGAGAGCCCAGGGTGGAATGGAAGCCAGCCTGTAACCCTCAGATCCCCTGCACAGAGACTCATTACCTTTGGTTGTGCTTCTACTCCAAAGGATGCTACAATTCCACAGCACAGCACCACCTGCTGGGGACCAAGGGTACATGCACAAGAGCCTGTGGGGGGAAAATACAGCCTTCTTGGCTTTGGAGAAATCCTTGAATTTTGGTATTAGTGTGGAGAAGGCATGGGTTCACACCAAGGAGGCATACAGTCCTTTCCCCCATGTTCTTACTGTGGATGCAGATGACCTAGACACAGGCCATCAAAACATCTACTTTATATTCTGAATTATGAAGTGATATGGTGCCAGCTAAATATTCCAAAGTGATGAATTCAAAAGATCTTACTAGAGAAATCATTCAAAGAGGCATGGGTAGGAGCAAGAAATCCAACAGCAGGTGGTGAAGTCTCCTACCTTCCCAAACTAGCAATGCCCTTGGGACTCACTTAGGCAGACAAATCGACATACAAACTAATATAGCAAAATAGAATCAATGTGACATTTATCTAGTTTTATCTGCAAAAGAATCTAAAACTCACATGAGAATACAATTTCATGTTTCTTAGCCAAGGGAATGGAATAACTTTGGTCTAGACAGAACCTAACAATATAGGTACACTAGTGACTTTAGTGCAAGCATTAGAAACTGATCCAAGTTGTTGGCCTAGTTAAAAGATGGAAGTCACTGATAGATAGTAGTCGAGAGAAACTTGTTAGCATGAAATAGACCAAGAAGTTAGAAGATCTTGAGAGATGAGGATGCTGGTGTGGGCTCTCCACGCTTGACCAGTGTCTGTCTTTCAAGTTTCTAGAGAGGATCCAGAAAGGCTTTCATTGTGGCCTTTGGAAATATAACTAGAGAGAAATCTTAGCATGTTTCAGCACTATGTAAAAGTACAGCCTTTGAAATGGTTATTGAGGCAGAAAGGAACAAGAGAGCCATGGGTGGTACAAGAAGTTATGTATCACTGAGGCATAATTCTGCAATAACCCCAAGAACACAATATGCCTCTTACTCCATGTTTCCAATGTGAATTCAAGGTCATAGTAGGAAACAAAGGAGAAACACTCAGCAGAAGCAGGGGGTAGTGGTGCATGATGGCGTGATGATGGCAATCAGTTAGTAAGGATCTTTGTCAGATACCTACTGATTCTAGAGTTCTATGTGTAGATGAATGATTCACAAGGATCCTATTTGCTTTGTATAACTGTGTAACTAAAGTTAATCTCCAGGGGTGTCTTAGTTAGGGTGTCTATGGCTGCTATAAAACACCATGACCAAAAATCAAGTTGGGGAGGAAAGGGCTGATTTGGCTAACACTTCCACATCACAGGTCATCATCAAAGAAAGTCAGGACATGAACTCAAGCAGGGTAAGAAGCTAAAGGCAGGAGCTCATGCAGAGGCCATGGAGGGGTGCTACTTACTAGCTTGCTCATCATGGTTTACTCAGCCTTATTTCTAATAGAACTCAGGACCACCACCAGTCCAGGAGTGACCCCACCCACAATGGGCTGGGCCCTCCCCCATCAATCACTCATTAAGAGAATTCCTTCCATCTGGATCTTATGAAAGACTTTTCTTAATTGAGGTTCCCTCCCTTCAGATAACTTGTATCAAGTTGATATAAGAGCAGCCAGCACACATGGTGAGAGACTTATGACTCGACAACAATTTTTATAGTATAACTGCACCCCTAGAAAGCAAGAATATCAAAACACCCACGTCCCTCTCAACCTGTGTCCCATGAAAACATCAGTGGCCTTATGGGCTGAAGGAGCATAAACTTTCACTCAGAAAGTTAGCTATGCATCAGGAAGGCTTCTGCCCGTATTGGAACCAGATCAACCTCAACAAAGCCAATGTGTCCAAGTTATTGGCAGGGATGGGAGTGACAGCTGTGGTAATGGAGACCTGAAGAGCTTAATTTAACTGGCATAAGACCTACCTGGGCTGATTTTTATGGATTTTACATTTGTGTAATCTTAGTGATAGAAGAATCTACATTTATAAACACAGAGGGGATAGCATGTCCCAGTGAGTCACAATTTACCTGTCTGGTGTAGAGTCATGCTGCTTGCTAATAGAAAGGATTTGGACCTTAGAAGGGTTTCTTCTCTGTTGGATCCTTAAAAGATCAAAGAATTATGTGTTATATCTGAAGACCTCAGGCCTCAGTCTTGGAGATCTCTTCAGTACTGACAAAACAGGAAACGAAAGGCACTTTACCATGGACGACCCTCCCATGAGCTAAGTGGTGAATGAAGCAGTCTTTTGGCTCCTGGCTCCCACACACAGACTAAAATGGAAAAGTCCATCCTGTAGAAATTTGGTGGCAAAGAAAAATCTCATGCTCAAGGATTTTTAATCAACTGAACTTAAACTCTTAGGTTCTGATATCTCCTATAACCTGAAAGTTAATAACATGTTTGACCTGATGTGATGCTGTCTTAGTTATGGTTACTGTTGCTGCGATGAAACACTGTGACCAAAGCAATTTGGAAAGAGACGGCTTTGTTAGCCTTATGTTTCCTCATCACTGTTCGTCATCGAAGGAAGTCAAGACAGGAACCTAAACATGGCAGGAGCTGATGCAGAGGACATGGAGGAGTGATGCTTACTGGCTTGTACATCTTGCCTTGCTCATCTTCCTTTATTATAGAACCAGTCCCACCAACCCAGGGGTGGCACCACCCACAATGACCTGGGCTCTCCCATATCAATCACTAATTTAGAAAATGCCCTACAAGCTTGTCCACAGCCATATCTCATATAGGCATTTTCTTAACTGAGTTTTCCTCTTCTCAGATGATTTTAGCTTATGTCAAGTTGACATAAGTAGCCAGCACAGGTGTTAAATAAATTAGTTATTAACTTATTAATTTAATAAATTAATAATTTAAGTGCACTTATATTTATTATTAATTTATCAATTTAATAAACTACTTAATAATTTAATTGTAATTTATAGCCTTTGACCACCATGTTCTAAGTCATATTACTGAGGCAGAGAGGACAGTAGAATCATGGACTATGCTAGAAGGAGCTGAATGCGTCTGGGAAGAACTGCGAAGAACTCCTCAAGAGCACAAGGCACCTTGAACCCCAAGCTTTCCAAAGTTAACTGAATTCTGGGGGAAATCACTATTATGATAGTGACTCTAAACTAATGAATTCATGTACATTGAACTGGGGGGCTTATGGAGCATGGGTGGGTGATAGTTGACCAAAAATCTCAAATATAACCAAATATATTCTGGTTATTTCACAATCCTTTAGGTGTATAGTTAAAATTAATATTTTGGCAAAAGAATCTTGTCACCCATAGAATCTAATATTTCATCATCCAAAAGATGATGTTTAGAAAACTCTACCACAATTGCCCACCCTATATAAAACATTCAAGCAAGCAAATAAACAAAGCAAAGAAAATGAACATAATTTATCATCTATAGGAGCAAGAAGAAGATTTTCATACAGATTGATCATATTTGAATGATGGAAGCATTTTGAATTTCTAAAATGAGGGTAGGAATAGTATGCATCTCACAGAGCTACTGTGACAATAGGTCAAAATGTATAAAGAAATATTAGTCACTTAACAAATATTAGCCTCTGTTGACTCTAAGAGCTTGTGTGAGTTTCTTCTGGGGACTGCTGTTGGATCCCCTCTCTCAGAAACTCAAACTATGATGCCTAAGTCAAGACCCCCTGAGCCTTTGCATTAGGGGGCTGAGTGGTTCCACCTGACCTCCAGCTGGTCTCTCTCTGCAGGGAATGCTGCAATAGCAGATTCTTACATTCTATGCCCAGAATTTATATAGGTTCTGGGAACCTAAACTCAGGTGTCCGAGTTTGCCCTGAACTAGATTAGTTTAACCCACTCACTGAACCATCTCCCCATTTGCCTAGTCACCTTTTTAAACACCCTTATTTTTTGAGATTATAATTATATCATTTTATCCTCCCCTGTCTTCACTTTTTATCATTGCTATAAAGAAACACTCAAGAAAAACAACTTAAAGAAAGGAAAGAGGAATGTTTAGGAAGCTTTATTCCATCTTGGCAGTGAGGGTGTGAGCAGAGTGACTTACATAGAGACATCCAAGAAGAAGAGAGAGGATGTCAGTATTGGTAGACTTTCTCCATCTTCCTTTTATTCCATCTGAACCTCTAGCCTATGGCATAATAAGGCCAACAGTCAATACAAGTCTTCTGTCCTTAGTCAATGGTCTCTGTGAGCTCCCTCAGCCACACCCAGAGATGTGCTTTACTAAAACCATTGGGTGTCTAAGTTCTATATTGTTGACAATGAAGATGTATCATCACAGAGAGTGTAGCGGTCATGGAGCTATGCATGTCAACTCTGAAGGTATCAACCCTACACATGTCCAGGTTGGTCATCCTGACCCCGTTCTGTGATGGAAAGGCTAGTGATTTGTCTTCCCTGGAACATATGCTTCCCTGAATTTGCAGTTGCTTCTCTTGGTAGCTTCTGAACCACTGGCTTCTGCAACTGATTAGTACTAATTGACACACTTTGTGAGTCATGAGATCCCACAGTGTAGTGCTTTTGGTAAAAGGAATTCATTTCACAATGGAAAAAAAAGTAATGGCAGTTGTTCAAGAGACTCTCTACTTGTGCATGAGAATATTCTTCATTCATTTTCAGAAATAAATATATATTTTTCTAATAAAGAATTATATATATGTGTATATGTATAAATATATATTGCATACCTCTATCTCTAACACACACACACCATGTTAAGCCCATATAAGGCAAAAATTAAGCTGTGTTAGTGAAGGTATGTGTTACTCTCCAGCAGTAGCTTTTCAGTCAACGAATGATTTCCATGTTGTACTTTTCCCGTCTTGTAACCAGCAATGCCTGGATAGAGGCAAATCTGTCTGCCTGTGTCCTGGAGTGAAGACACCATAAAGCAGAGTTGTAACGGTCCCATGCAGAATAAGTTGCAGAGAAACCGCTGCTGCTTGTTACTGCACCTTGCTCAGACAGTGCTGATGGATACTTTTTTCTTATTAACTTCCCCTCAAGCAAGAGGCATGATGTTGCAATTAGTATAATGGTCTGTGTAACACTCAGTTACGGCACAAAAGCGCTGATGGTCTTTAGAGAATGTTCTCACAGCTAATGACCAGGAAGCACACTGTGCTTCTGCTCCCACAGCACAAACGCAAAGGTGAAGAGTGGATTTGAAGGGGACAGTTAAACTGTAAAGCTTACTTCCCATCTCTTCAGATTGTCCTTAAAAATCTCAGAGGGTGTTAATGAACACTGGAAGAGTACGGCTCGGTGGAGAATCAACAGTAACCACCTGGCATTGCAAGCTGAATGTGCACCTGGACGTTATGTCTCACTCAAGTAGGCAAAAGAACTATAATTACTCATGTGATAAGCTATCAAATATGTAGGTTTGTGCTATACAGAAGAAATAGTTTAGGGGATTTTGTCCCTGATTTATCCCACCTGGTCTCTTCCAAAGCATCCATTTTTCAAGTTTCAGTTCCCCTGACCAGAAGACTCTAATATTCTTTCTTAAACCTCACGCACCCCACCATAACTAGCTCCACCTAGTAGCCAAGAAAGTGGAAGCATAATTCCATATTTCTTTCTCCTCTTCACAGACTATCTCCCACCAGAATGTCTGCTTCTACTGCTGGTCCAGTGTCTTCAGGCAGATGCCCCTTTCTTGTTGTTGTGTCTAGAGTCAATGGCTGCTTTTTATGAAAGAATTATCCAATGGTCTTACTCTATTCCTACTAGAATCAAGGCAAAATTCTGGCAGGATTAAAAAGCTTGACATGAGTATTATGATCGAAAGTTTGACTGTCAACTTGTCAGAATCATGAATCCTTTGGGAAACTGGCTTCTGGACATACTTGGGGGAGGGTATCTTGATTATATTCACTGATGTGATGAGAGCTGCCTAGTGTGGGTAGCACCGTTCCCCGGATGGGATCTTGGACTGTGAAAATGGAAAACGGGAACTGAGCAGCATCAGGCCCTCCTTGATTTCTGTTGACCATGGTTGCAGTGTAACCAGTTGTCTCATGCTCCTGTAGCCATGACTCCATCTCTGTGATGAACTGCACCCTGGAAATGAGAGCCAATGTGAGTCTTTCCTGCCTTGAGTTGTTTTTTCCTGGGTATTTTATTAGCAGAAAGAGAAACTGAGACAGGCTTGGTAATGCGTGGCTCTAATCCCAGTACTTGGGAGTGTGAGGCAGGAGAATTGCCATGAATTTGAGGCTAGTTTGGGCTGCATATTTAGTGGCAACCCTGCCAGAGTTACCTAGTAAGATCCTGTCTCAAGAAACAAAATAAAACAAAACATCTCTTTCTCTCCATCCTTCAAAATGGCATTACTCAGAGACCCTGTGCATAGATATGGAAGGACACCCAGCATAGAGGAGGCACAGAAAACAGCCCTTGGGGGAGTGTTTCATCACTTAGCTATTGTACAGGAATTGGGAGGGGTGAGGAGATTATCACAATAGTGGGAAGTCAGAAGTTTGTCCATTGTGGGAAGTCAAAGGGCAAAGCTGTGTTCTATACTGATCTTCATTCAGACAGCAGGAACATGGAACCCATAGACCCAATTTCTTAACAAGCTTCTCTGTGTTCTTTCTCAGACAGTTTTTTGTACAGATTAATTCTCTAACACATGCCTACCAATGAGATATGAATTCACTGTGCCCTTTTAATTTTGAAATATTATTCTATCCTCTGTGTATATGTCTGTCAATACAAAGCTTTGTGTTTGTTTATCTGTTTCTTTGAGACAGAATATTGTTATGTAGTGCAGGTTAGCCTCAAGTTCCTGATCTTCCTACCTCTGCCTCCCAAATGCTGGGACTATGTGAGTATCTTGATTTATTGTCATTAAGGTATGCACATAACTGTTTCTAGATCATAAATACTAGGGGAGTGGGTTTTCAAGTCGAATGATTCCTCTATGACTCTGACCAGTGCCCTGCTGGAATCTGAGACCTGTTGCTCTGTTGGCTGTGTAGTGATGCTGATCAACAGCAAAGCTGAAATGGTCAGGAAGATCCAAGGGGATAATTACACAGTGCATTCTGTCCAATCAATGGTCTCAGGCACATTCTACAATAGAGGATAATGACATAAAGCCACTCTTAGATATGTTTTGCCAAAGGCTAAAATATAACAAGTATTTTTGACATTGGAGAGAAAGCTCAGCAGGGAGATACCCTCTTTTTGGTGAACTTTTCCACTGGAAGGCAGGGATTGGATTCTCGCTACAGAAACCCAAGTGGAGGCTGTTCACCACTTCTTGGAAAAGAGAGTAGACACCTTTCCTGAGGTTAGCTCGTGACAATTTTACAGATCTTAAGCCACAAAGACAGGGGAAGGTTGACAACTTTCAAGGTAGCTTGGGCTGGGGTCTATAAGTAGTAAATGTTAGACCATGGTACTAATGCAGGATGATGACCATTCTGCTCCCACGGTGAGAGCTTTGACTGTGTGTTTGAATGTCTGTTGCTTCTGTTTGTGCTTGCATTTCCAAGCTTTCCCTTTCCCTACAATTTTAGCTTACTTTTAATAAGAGACCTGTCCAACACCTTCACATGGAATTGCATTTTTCCATCTTTATGCACATCTGGCCAAGTGCTGTAGCTACTTAACCATGGTTATGCACATCTGGCCAAGTGTTGTAGCTACTTAACCATGGTTATGCACATCTGGCCAAGTGTTGTAGCTACTTAACCATGGCTGTGAAGAGACATCGTGACCAAGGCAACTTGAAGAGGAAGGAGTTTATTGGGGCTTACGGTTTGAGAGGGTGAGTCCATGACTATCACAGAATGGAGCATGGCAGCAGGTAGGTAGACATGGTGCTAAAGCAGTAGCTGAGAGATTACTGAGTGGGGGAGAAGGTGGAGGAGAGAGAGAGAAAACTAAACTGTCAATGGCAATAAGTTTTTGAAACCTCAAAACCCATCCCATGTGACACCGCTCTTGTATCAAGGTGACACCCTCCAAACCTTCTCAAACAGTTTGACCAGCTGGAGACTAAGTTTTCAAATATGTAAGGGTCGGATTTGAAACACTTACCCTGTGTTCCTCCTTGGCTTCTTCCCTTCCTTTGGTGTATTTGCCAGCTCTTGGTTTCCATTCTTCTAAGAATAAAGGAGCTGTGACTCTAAACACTGCCCTTCACAGATTCCCTTGTCAGCTGAATTTTGATTGGGTTCTTCCCTTGGGAGTGTTGAGCACATGTTAGAAAAACACTAGATGTTCAGATGAAAGATGCTTGCTTGCTCCTAGGTACTGACACTATCTTGTTGGTAGATGGTAATAGACATGCGCTGACATCCCTCAGCAGGTAGAGCATGGAGGATCTCTCTTTGTCTCAACCCTAGATTTCAATGTACCCTCAGAAGTAACAACATTAGCCACACAGTCCTCAACCCCTAAGCAAAATAGTAATATCATGCAGAACTTTTCACCAGAATGCCCCAGTGCTGTGGTTCCAGGATGGTTTCAAACAACTCTTTAGCAGTTTCAGATAACTCGATGGCACCCTAGTGTTAGTATTTAGGCCTGCCCTTGAGGTCCTGGCAGGCTACGTCCTCAGCTGTAGCTACTAAGAGCACCTTCTGTGCATGTTTGCTATGTTCCCTTTAAAAGGTGGGCCTTGCCCAGCTCCCATCTCTTCCTTCTTTTCTCTCTCTCTTTCTACTTCTCTGCCTGTCTCTGTCTCTCTGCCTCCCCCCTCTCTTTCTCTGCCTCTCTCTTCTCTACTGCCATTCATGCCTCCAGAGACTAGTCTCCCCTCTCCCCTTTTCCCAGTCACTTTCCCCTAATAAAAACCCCTCCACCCAAGCTCTGTTGCAGGGCATCTTTCTCTCGTGTGTGGCTCTTTTAATTTACAACACTTAGTGTGGTAGTGCCACAGAATGAATTCCTGCCTTCGGGCAAAACCACTTTCTTCTCTTCATTTCTCTATTTATGGGGAAGCTCTCCCTGCAACAGGCAGAATGATTTGTTTGACTTCCTGTGCTTCCTTTCTTGAACTATTTAGTTTTGATGTAACTGCTTTCCTGAATTAAATCTTCTCTGCTAGAAATATTTGGGTTGGTATCTACTTTTCTCCATTTCCTGAGCAATGATGGCCCCTTTTCCAATGCTGCTTCTGAATGCCTTCTCCCACCTGAAGCCTTATCTCCCACCCAAATGTAAACTCTCAGCTATTTGCAATTACTTAACCAATTTAAACTCACTACCCATAAAGTCACTTAGTGTAGCCCAACTTCCATTAGGTCACAAGCATATTGATAACAACCTCTGAATCTTAGCCCCATAACCACTAGGTCAGCACTATAAGCTTCTAAGCAAATGGCTGATTTGAATGAATGATCCAAATAATAGTGGCCTATGGGCTCACGGTGATTTGAGTTTCCAGTAGTTCTGCTGCTTCTGTTAGGCTGCAGAATAGAAATGATTAAACTTGTTTGGGAAAAAAAATCTTGGCAAATGAATATTTGTTAAGCTAAAATGGAGCATGTGAATGCTCCATATTAATTTGTGCTTTCCAGTTTATTAAAGTGTATTCACACATATTACCCCGTTTAAAGCTCACATTCACAATAGAGTACTGTCAGGCAGAGCTTCAGGATCCCAACCTTGAACCTCTCAAGCTCCCACGTCTTGTATTCTTGCTTTTATCTCACCTGAGCTGGGATTCTGGCCAGCCAAGCATTGTGGCTCTCTGTCTTTTGTCAGCCCTAATGCCTGGTGTAAGAACTGCAGACATTTCCACGTCTTTTGCAAAGGTATAAAATAACAGATGGTCCACGATCTCCTTTTCATATGAAATTAAGGGAGAAATAGCCGTTCTATCCCTTTGGCTTAGAGGATGTGGACAGTCATGTTCTCAATTTCACAGTTCATTGCATGTACATTTATTAGATTAGCACTGGCTTAGAAACGCACCACGGAACCTCCCAATAACTTGGCAGTCACTTTTTGATTGCTTCTCGGAATTGTACTGTCTTGTTCTCCTGAGATTCTGACCAAGGTTTAGTGGCTTAAAACTGAAATGCTGCCGACATAAATTGAACGCAACCCAGGCAAGGCTAGGGTTATTGCTTTTCTCCGTCTGATTGCTAGTTGGATTTTCACTGGTGTGGCAGGGATTGCTATTAAGGAAGCAGCCTCCCACACACACTCAAGCTGGGAGACTAAAGGTAACACATGTGCCCTGATTTAGAGGGAGATTCATTCCTTCACTCTTCGGTATTTGTCTCCAAACACCTATATATATATATATATATATATATATATATATATATATATATATATAT
>LOJH01052826.1:0-12285 GCA_001685095.1 Ellobius talpinus
CCTTCCTTCCTTCCTTTCTTTTTCCTTCATCTTTTTTGTTTTGTTTTTGTTTTTTATTGACAGAGGGTTTTTTTTTCTTTTTCTGTATAATCCTGGCTGTTCTGGAACTCAGCCCTTAAACCAGGCTGGCCTTGAGCTCAGAGATCTGCCTGCTTCTGACTACCAAGTGCTGGGGTTAAAGCTGTTTCCACTACCGTCTGGTCCTCGTTTGTTTTCTGTCGCTATGATAAACATCACGACAGAACCAAGAACAACATGGAAGGAAAGTGTTGAGCACAGCTTACATTCATGATTTTTCAAAAAGTTCCAGGAATTCAAGGCAGGAACTGAGGCAGAGGCCATGGAGGAACCCTGCACAGTGCCTTGCTCTCAAGCTCATATTCTGCTACCTCTCCTATATCGCTCAGACCCACCTGCCCAGGGGTGGTACCACCTATAGTGGGCTGGGCCCTGCTACACCAATTAACAATCAAGAAATGCTCCACTGATATGAACACAGTCTCACGAAGGCAATTCCTCGATTGAGGTTCAAGTTCACAACAACCAAGATGAGCTGCTACATCTAAAACCAGTTAATACTGTATGGTCCCCTGCCTCTAGTTTCCAGATATGTTCCAGGACATGTTTACATGGAAATGGGGCTTTCCTGAAGGATCTCTAGGGAGGAGTGGCAATCCTCCTTGGAGGCGTGTGTGAGCGGTGTTGTGAGCAGTTTGGGGATCCTAGGTGCTTTGGTAGAGAGGGGAGTGTGTGTTGCTCGAACCAAATGGAGTCCCAGATTGCTAGAATTTCCCCCACGCCCATCTGCCTCAAGAGTCTCTCACAGAGTCCACATGCAACTGACTTGGCCTCACGTAAGAGAAACTAGAAAACACCCAGACCAGATCATGTAGTCTTTGTTGGCTTTCCCACTGTCATTTGTCTCATTTGTCATAGAACTATTCTCTGCACCCTGCGGCATGTCCTGAGGATGACTTCTTTCGTTTTTTTTTCCCAGACAAATCTGGTACCCAAGAAGAAACAGCTCGCAGTGCACCTTGGAACAAATTCTGCTTTGAAAGCTCTGCTCATCTTCTTTGAATGTGAAAGTCCTTTCAAGCTATTTTTAAATCTAATTTTACATTAATCTTTTAATATGATCTAATTCAATCATAAGTCTTAAATCTCTCCTGGCGAACATGTGGCTCTATTGAACACCCTTAGGTGGGTTTATGAAGGTGAGCTGCTTTGTCTTCTGCAGGTCAGAATTGTCTGCGCTGCCCTCTCCTTTGACATGGTACCGAGCTGGTGCACTGTAATGTGCCCTCCTCCTTCTCTTCCTCCTCCTCCTCCTCCTCCTCCTTCTCACACACCTGCCTAGTCCTGGACCCCAGAGAAGAGGCAGCTGCCATCCTTGCTGATGAGAAGCATAGTGGAGATTTGGGGATGCCCCTCTGCCCAAAGATGCTTACAAACCAGTAGGCTGTGGGGCTCAAGGAAGGCTCAGTCAGGGGCATTGTGGGCATCACCACTTGTCACTAAAGGCTGAGGCAGCAGAAAGGGGAGAATGAAAAAATGGAACTGGACGCTGTTTCATGTCTCCTGTCCATCAATGATGTGGGAGCAGTTTGCTCCCTGGAGGATGTGTGGCAGTGTCTGGAGGTGGTTTGGCTCCCGCATCTAAACTGTGGTTGTTTCCAGCACCTTCTGCCGAGACCAGGCATACAGCTCAGCACCCACAAAGTCCTAACAAGCGGTTTCTGATCCAAAGCTTAATGGTGCAGGGGTGAGCCACCCGACTCATGACAGCACCCTCATTGTGGTGAAACAGATGTGATTCTAAGTACGTCTGCCCTGACAGACACAGGCAGGGCTGGACATCACTTCATCAAGAAAATGTCAACTGGTCTCTCAGGACATCTATGACACTAAGCACAAGAGATTTCAGAAAAAGCCTAATAAAGAGCCACATTCCTAGCAGGTGTGGCAGGGACCACATGAAACTGCCTGGGCATTGCTAACCAGAGCTTCCCCGGTCTGCATATCTCTGACCTCAGATTTGTGTGTTGCCACGGTTAATTCCATGTGTTGATTGACAGGGCCATGGGGTACCTGATGTTGGTTGCATGTCACTCTGGGTATGTCTGTGAGAGGATTCTGGGTGAGATCTCATTTGAGTGGGAGGCAGAGTAGAGCAGATGATCCTCCCCAGAGTGGGCCTCTGCTCAACAGTGAAGGCCTGATTAGAACTCAGATAAGAACCTCCCTTGAATAAGCTGACTGCAGTGTGGACTTAAACAGAACGCTGGCTTCTCTTGCTCTTAAACAGATCTGTTTGGGATGGAAGCTCCCACATGGTTCTCCAGGCTTTCAGCTGGCCAAGTGCAGATCACAGGGCTGGCCAAAATCCTTCTATTTCCTTACAGCAAAGTCTTTTGTACACAGGCACAAACACACCCTGCTGGCGCTGCTTCTCCAGAGCACACTCACTACACACCTACTTTTAATATGAAAGTTCACATTCGATTTTATATGCACTGCTCTTGGTTTTTCTTGAGTGCCCTACGGCTGCGTGAAAGAGGTGTTGGGGGCTGACGTGTTCAGTCAGCCACATCCCTTCTGTGGCATCTGATGTCTGCCCCACCCCCTTGTCCCCAGTGCCCCATGGTACATGGATCCATCAAGGATCCACGTGTTACCTTGAAATGAAATAACATAACCTACCCACACACATAATTCAATCAGAAATCAATTTCATGCCCTAACTATAATATAAAGGTCACTTGAAGGGAAAGCAATTGAAAGTAAAATATGTATTTCAGAATACAAAGGCCCAGGAAGGCCTGGCCTGGAAGACTTAGTGCATGCTTATGTGGTTCCTTCACAGACGGAGGAAGAGACAAGGATACACAAGACACTAAGCAGCTTCCGTCAGAGGGGGCTCTCCAGAGCTGGACCCTGCTTTTCAGATGGTCCCCACCCCATAGATCAGGGTCACACAGAGGAAAGGTCCTTCTAAATTCACTGTTTCCAGCAAGGCTTTGTGTGCAGTTGTGAACCAGCTCAGGCTCTGGGACTAGGACTTGGATAATCAGGGTCTTCTCCCCAATCCACCTAGGGGGTACACCTATCAGCTGTACAAACTGTACAGCCAGTGGCCATAAAACAGCATCGTCCAACACATACAGAAACAAAAGCCTCCAAGAGGCATGAGCCCTGGATGACCACTACCGAGTCTGCCCCCTTCCTTTCCTCTGGGTGCTTCCTTCTGCATGATGAGGTGGAGGTCCTGCCCCTCTGCCAGCTTCTCACTGTGTGGCCACATGGATGGGGGAGACAGAGACAGGCTGAACCATCTCTGTAGCCCCTGGATCCCATCCAACCTAAAGGTAGATCTAGCTGGATGAGAGAATTAGAAGCTGGAGCTTCCCCATCATGTATCTGACTTGAATTCAGTTCCAGTCGCTAGAATCGGGAGAGCTGAGTGGTAACTATTGTCACAGCCATTTTCATCAAAATGAAGAAGCTTGGCGTGCTCAGATATGGTGCCCTAAAGAGAAGTGTCCTCATTCCCACCAGCCGGCCACTGCGCAAGGCCCCCAGCCCTACTTCAAATACAGTCTCTTGTCGGAGATGAAGGTGCCATGGGGGCTGGCTGGGATTTATGCGCCTGCCTTCATCAGCTGTGTTTTCAGCCCTAGTCACCAAAGTTTAACAAATGAATCAGGAGATAGCAGGACCTGGGGCAGCTAAGTACTCCCAAGCTATAAGAATTTCCCATTATCTAGATCCTGTGCATCATCAACCATCTCTCCAGAGAGTGAGTGGTATTAATATATTAAGGCAAGAACTTGGTGAAAGGCAAACCTGTTGATGCTGACACTGCCCCATAGAAACGTCATCACCACCCTGACTGGACTCTGTCCAGGAGTGACAGCTGCGCGCAGGTGAGGAAACGCTGGGAGAAGAGAAGCGGCAAAGAGGTAGGCTGGCCAGGGACTGGCACTGCTGCCTCTGTTTGCGAAGTATTTATGTTTGCTCCTCAAAGCTCCATCCAAATCCTGAAACCACATCTGTGTCTCTGTGTCGGTGAAAGCAAATTCATCTTCAGAGCAATTCCACATCAGCAGTTTAACCTTTATCAAGATATGTGTGCCGAGGGCCCATCTCACCTCATCCAAAAGCACAGTGTTCCTTCAGCAACTGCACTAATGAGAGGTCACGCCCAGCAGCCATGGGAAAGCACAAGAGCCTGTATTACAGCTTCTCATCCTTCAGCAGGAGCCAGGGAAAGGATCATGAGGATTTTGCTCACGGTTCCTCTGGTACTAATTAGACATCATGCAGAAAATGGAGCCAAATCATTGTTTTGTGACTGCTGCTTTCAGATGGGAGCCAACTTTCAAAAGTTCTCAGGGGACAGCGTTCCTGTCTACAGGTGGTGTTCTATGTAAAATCAGAGTTGTAAAAGCAAGGTCAGCTTCCTGTAGCTTGTGTGTGTGCTTTGAAACTGGTCTAGACCTGTCTTTCCTTGAGCCAGTTCCTAACATCAAGACCTACAAACACAAACCTACATATATGGGGCAGCATATAGCAGCCTGGAAACTATACAAGCCATCTTCCACGTGGTAAACAGTATTTTGGAATCCATGTATGTTCCCGAGCAAGGAAAACACAGAGGGCATACTTTAATTCTACAGCAAATGTCTTCACTGCAAAGATTTACTCATTAAAGGGTAATTCTTTGGATCGAAACACAATGCCAGAACTAGCTAGGAATGCATCATGTTCCCCACTAATTTAAGGAGAAAAAGATGTAGAAAGCAAGAAACTATTTCTGGCTCTTCCAGTAATATGCATGCAAGCAGACACACCAGGTGCCCATGTGGTCTGCGGATGGGCATTTTGGAGATCCTCTTGCTGGTTCCTTTGATTCCATGTGCCTCCAGATGTTTTAATGACTGCTTGGCATATTGCTCGAGCTCTGTTTCTTCCAGTGTGGGTGGCAAGTGGGGCTGGTGGAATAGGGAGATGAGGGGCGGAGACAGAGGGGGCTGGGGTGGGAATAATATCTCCTTGGGTTCTGCTCCAGACAGTTGTGGGGTTTTGCAGGGTCCGGTTCTCCAGGGTTGCACTCTATCTGAAATATTTTAGGTTCCTTGTACCCAAAGGTGTCTTTTCATATTCGAGGTCTGGTGATTTCTTGGTAGGTGACCTGTAGGCCAATCTTGCTAGTTGGTTCTGAAAACAGATACATCTGTGGGGAACCTGGGACTGAAGGAGGAAAGCTTTCCTTAGCATTTAGGGAGATCTTTTCAAGTCCGATGGAGTCTGTGGACGTCTCAGTGTGGGGCTGCATCCTCGCCCCGAAGAGGCTCTGGTGCTAATTGGCAGCTGTCTTCAGCTTGGAAGCAAGACTGCAGCTAGTTTTCTGCAACCCCACCCAGCCCTTATTCCTGGGAGAGGCCATCTTAGCTCTGCTCCCATGATCCTCCTCTTTAAGAAAACCAGTTTCTATCTCTGGTTCTGAGAGGATTGCCAGCAGTGATGAGCGATGAACACCAGCAGGTAAGGAAGAGGTGCTACAGGCTGGGTGGTGGATTTCCAGACTGGGAAGCAGTTTTAACAGAAGCTGCCATGGCTTCAGCGCTTGCTGAGGTTCTGGATTGTGTTTGGTGTGCTACAGATGGCTTCTGAGGAAGAGGGCAGAATGGATGCACATAAGTCCCCAAAGAAACTCACCATCAGAGGCCAGCTCCTCACAGGGTCCACAGCATGTAAAAGGCCCATGCCTATGTGGTGGGAGCCGGGAACCCAGAAGTCCTCTGAACCACTCCTCTTCAGTGACGGGGGCTGTACCAGGTCCTGCTATAGTCTTGCCTCCAGCACAGGCTTGCTCAGGAGGACACCCCTAGAAACCACACACAGAGGATTCAGAAACATTGAACTTTTCCTCAGGCACACGTCGGCAGGCAGCCCCTTGGAGTTTCCAAACTCCCAGGTCCTCACTCAGCCAAGAGAGGTGGCCATGACAGGAGCTCTTCCCTAGGTAGGGACTGACAGCAGTTCCTGCCTATTTCCTGTTGGCACAGCTCCTCTGCCTAGTCTTGTCTCTGGGTGCACCTGATTCCTGTGCCCTCAAGCCTCAGGGAACCCGTGAGCACTGAGGTGTGGTTATTTCCTTACTCAGAATGTACCTGGATTCAGTCAGCTGCACCCGAAGGCAGCGGCCTCCTCAGTTTTCCGCCGTCTGCTCCTGTAGCCTCCCTGCACTGTACCCAGTAGCTTGGCAGCTGGTTCTCATCCTTGCCTCTGGGCATGACTGGCCCACTCATCCAGGTCCCCTGGGGGGGCCTGCCTTAAGACAAGCTGTTAGGTTCAGCCTGCCGCTCTCAGGCGAGGCTGCGGGTGCTTGTCTCGGGACCACACGTGGAATGAAGCTACTTTTGCTCAGCCTGTCCCTGTGGCTGCTGCTGGTACCGTAGCTGTCTCTGTCATACCACATGTTACCATAGACACCATCCTACTTGAAAATACCATCTATTATTCTGCAACGAGTGATGCATCTCATCACTGCCCAGCCACACCTGTGCAGGGCTTCACCAAGCTGCATTCACCTGGGCTGTTGGGGTTTCCTTTCTGGATTGATGAAAGTCAGTTCTTAGAATCTGGATGAAGCGGGCCTGGGTTCCAGACATACTAATCTCTCTTGGACACTCCCTGCACATAGCAGCTTCTTCAAGGCCAGACAGAAACTCTCTGAGGGCAGCCTTCTGGGACCCAGGCCCACCACATTCTACTGACTGGATGTAGTTCAGAAGTTCTGCTTCATTTCCAGGGGTCAGACCACGGATGTGGACTAGTGGGTATCCCCTGAGGACTCTTGCTTCAGTGTGCCTATGAGGCATCACTGGAGAGTATTTGGTCACATTATATCACTGGTCCATGGCAGGTTATATCAATGGCATGTTGGAGGAATTGTCAGTTGAGACCCTCTGAGATGTTTGACAGGGATGCATTCAGAGGCATTTGGATCCCAAGTAGATGCTCCTTTCACTCAGTCTGGGTGGCGGGCAGACACATTGCTGTTTCAGTGACCCATGTGACCCATCACCATTCTTTATCCTGCCACCTGGGCTCATCTAGCTCCACCTGGGAACAGTCTTCCTTCCACAACTCCAAGATTAGAATTTTCTCCTTTATGGTGAGAATTTTATTTCTTATTTTCCAGACTAAAGGCTGTCTGCTGCTCAAGTTCAAGTATAAGCTGCCAAGAGGCTTAACCTCAAATCAGCATTATTGCTGCTTCACTGACTGACCCTGAGAACAGAGCCCTTGTGTGTTCCTTTTAGGATAAAACCTGCAGGGTTAAGCATGGGGTTTGGGGAACATCCTGGAACCCTCTGAGGGCCCTATGTCTGTGTTCCTGTGACCCTGGAGCAGATGCCTCAGTTTCCCCACCATACCACTTCTTCTTCTTGGCAAGCAGGGAAGGTTGAGAGCTGAGACCTGGGTCAGAAGGATATTGGGTAGGACAGGCCACTTTGCCTTTTTGGTGACACTGTTTTTTAGGTTGAGTCCAATGAGATGCTTGCCCCAAGGGAACCTGACTGTCCACCAACCCCAAACAGTTACTCTGATGTGGACTGTTGGCCTGAGGATCTCACCCTAACCCAAATAATGACCCTGGGGAGTTACCTTTCAGTGACCCTTTCACCGATTCTATTCCAATGCCCCACCTGGTTCATCTGCTCCACACCCAGGGAAGGTGGCCATTGGTTGCCAGTTCCACCCAAAGTGACACCATTGATGCCAGCTGGATTTGCAGCAAGTATGCTGTGTCCACTTTGGCCAGTGGTAAGAAAGGATGCTACCTCCTCCCTAGGAGGAACTGGAAAGAGGATGGACTGCCTCCCCTCTGTCTTGAAAGAGGTTTGAGCAGAGGAGATGCTGGGAGCTCAGAAAACAAGGCAGGCTAGGGGCTGATCTCCATCCTACAGAAGAAGGCAGAGCCACGGTAAAGGAAAAGTGGGTCCTGCATGAGCCACAGAGTGACCCAAAGACTCTCTGCATCTATGCTTCCAGCAGGACACAGGCCATATGTGACTTGTATTCAGTGCACTCTCTGCTGCGGCTTCTCCTCTTGCAGCTGAATAATCCCCATCAGAAAGACTCACACAGCCAAACCTCTGCTCTCTCATAGGGCAGCCCTTTCTCTGGGGGATTTCCCCTCCACCCCCTGGACATGCCTCTCCTTTCAGAACCAGAGAGCTATGATTGAGTCTCTCCATCCACAGTAACCAGGATCCAGGGAGGCTGAAGTGACTCAGGCTGAGAGAGAAAATTAAACAATCCCAGTTCCCAGGCTCCCCAGGCAATCCCTGCTGCCCCTGGAGCGCTCTTTTCCTTTTCCTGTATGTCTTGCTTCTTAATGAAGTCCTTTCTTGGGCAAACTGCCTAGAAACTTCAGTGGGAAACCTGACCCTAGAAACTTCCTTAATTAGAAATAATGTAATTAATAATGGTGCCCCAAACTGCTAATCCTTAAGCTCTGGCTTAAAGTAAAATAATGATGCCCAGGAGAAAGGGTTAATTCTTTGCTTGCCTGGAAGGGCTGTTGTGCTGGTGACTTCGGGGTAAGGGGCCCAGGGACCCAGCACTCGGGGGTGCTTAAATAATATCCTATAAGTAAATAACTGTGGGTCTGGGGGAAGGTTTAGTGAGGAAGACACTTGCTGTGCAAGAGAAGGACCTGAGCATGGATTCCCCTGCACCCACATAAAAGCTGGGCATGGAGGCTGATGTTTGTGACCCCAGTACACGTGCACACATAAACACACATGCACGCGCGCACACACACACATGCGCACACACACACTGATAAATAGCAAGGCAGATTGTTTCAAAATCTAGAGAGTAGTTAATACAAAAGAATGACTAGGCATTTCAATTTGGACCCAGGGCAGATGGTACTGGAACTCCCAGGATGGCTGTCCAAGTGCACTCATTGTTAGAACAGGAGGGCATCGGGCATGGGGCACCGTGGCAGAGGATCTATAGTGACCATGGAGGAGCAGACTGACTGCAGGGGTCTCTTTTCCTTCTTGGATGGCTGGGGTACCCACGGCAGAGGATAAGGAGGAAGGGAAATTTCTCACGTTACAGTGGTAGTCGCTAGAGTGTACCTACCCTGTGAGACCAGGGGACCTGAATATCCTGAAAGGGGCCCGCAAATGACCAGCTCTTTTTATGGCCACACTAAGGCAGAACCTGCCTTCTTCGCTGGATTAAAGTTTATCCCGATGTGTCAAACACACAGCCAGCATTGTTGGCCGCTGTACTCTGGCGGTTGGGGACCTTGGAACAGTGCTGGCCACTGTTGCCACCACACTCTTCACCTCCATGAGTGTCCTCAGCAGAAAACTGTTGCAGTGTCCCCCAGAGTGTACCCACTGATGCAACAGAGAGGATCTGTCCACCAGATCATGATTCTTCATCTGTCCACAGCCCTTGGAAGCCAGGCCTGACTCTTAGCTGCTCTGGCATGCCACAGAGTCAGTTCTGGGAAAAGCTGGGTGAGAGCAGCTATGAGACAAAGCTCTCTGTGTTTGAGGACAATTGCTCTCTAAGAAAGAATGATTGCTATACTGTAGTTATCTAGGCCTGAATATTCACTGCTATTTTCTGCAGAATGAATTAGGTCAAGTCTTCCTCACAGACAACGTTAAATAACACAAACCTCTCCCAGGACTCACAGAGAGGAGCAGAGCCGAGCTCTCTGCTCAGCCCTGAGGAGATGTCAGTGCACAGGGAGTATTCTTGGGGGAAGCACATGGCAGAGGGACTTTCCATAGAAGTGCACTGAAAGGATTGGAGCCAGGTGACCAGGGTCAACTGTCAGGGCTGCTGAAAGTCACCTGCGTGTGCTCTGAGAAGGCTAGGGGACCTCCTTCCCCATACCCACTCTCTGGGCCTAATCACAGGAAAGCTATCTAGAGGAATCTTGGGTTTACAAAATAGTAGATTAATATGCCCTCCAAGTGTCCAGGTCACCAAAGACAAGGGAGAGAAATGGTTAGAAACACCAGGAACCCTGGGAGATGGTGTCCTGGGTGGGGATGGATGCTAAGCTAAAATGATGGGTGGGGGCCAATAAAGATGCCTGAGTTGGAAGACCTGAGTTTGATCCTTGGGCCCCACATGATGGACGCAAAGTATTGACTCATGCAAGTTATCCTCTGACTTCTGCATATATAGTGTGGCGCATGCACACACACACACATGCATGCATACAAGTACTCATACACACATGCACATATGCTCTCATGCATGCACTCATGCATGCACATTAATTAAATTGCAATAAAAATTTAAATAGTAGGAATGATGGTATAAGTTTGTAACCTAGTACTCAGGGATGGAAACAGGAGAATGTCAAATTGGCCACCAAGTCTGGGCTACAAAGCATGACTCCATCTTAACAAAAAGCAAAAAGAAATGGAAAGGTGTCCAAGTAAAGTTAGAATTAAACTAAAACAATGTATCAGTGTGATTTTAACAACTGTCTTGCTAACCAAACATATTAACAGCAAGGAAACTCCATGCCCGGTATGGAGTCCCTAGCCCTCTTCATCTCCACCTATCTCGGGTCTCTAATAGACTTTGAAATTAAAAGGATTTAAAAAATGTAAAAGGAAGCCAGGCAGAACATCCCTAGCTACTTTGGAAGCTGAGGCAGGATTCCTGAGCTGAAGGGTTGGAGACCCACCTGGGCAACATAATGAGACTAAGTTTCAAAATAATAAATAAGAATCAGGGGTGTAGCTCAGTGGCAGGTGCTTGCCTAACAGGGGCAAGGCTCCTGTTTAAATCTCCAGCACCTTGGACAATGAAGCAAAGAATTAAATAAACAACTAAGTAAGCCGGTCACTCAAAGCTTAAAATTTGTTTTTAAGTTCAAAATAGAAGGCAGAAAACTTATTTGTGTTCTAGTTTTGCTTGGCTTTCCCCTAGAACTCCCAGGCTCCTCCAGTGAGGTATGCTCTGGCAACCCATGATATGTCGCTGCCTTGTGATGAAAAATCTGCATAACTTAGTGAACGAGTGTTTTCCAAATGGCCAGCATGGACAAAGAGATAGTCAGCTCAAGGTGGGCCTGTAGGATTTCATTGAACACAGTGCAGAAGGCTCAAGGAAGTAACTTCACACCCAAAGACATCCAACCTGTAAAGAACCCCACCTGAGTTTGGGGTGCACTCAAGAAAGAATACCCACGATGATGGAAAAGATCCCCAAAGTCAATTAAAACCCAACCCCTGAAGCACAATTAATAAAAACCCAGAGACTGGTACTGGGGTTCAACCTGAAGGTCAGGAAAGCAAAACAGCCAGCCGCTGGCTCTTATCTCTTCCTCAGTCTGAAATGGAGATCCTGCCTCCAGAAATCCTCAGAATGAGAATGACTGAGAGCTGTCTCCTCCTGTTTTATATTCCTCTCTAGGGCTGGAATTAAAGGCGTGCACCATTACTGCTCAGTTTCTATGGCAAACTAGTGTGGCTACTGGGATTAAAGGTGTGTGTCACCACTGCCTGGTCTGTAAGCTGACCAGGGCAGCTGTTTTACTCTCTGATCTTCAGGCAAGCTTTAATTGTTAAAAATACAAATGAAATATCACCACAAGCTCCCTTTAGCACCTGCACATTTGGGTGAGGTTTTAATTATGTGTGCACATGTGTATCTGGGTGTAGGCATTTGCACAGGTGAGTACAGATGTCCAAGGTGTCCAGAAGAGGATGTGGGTACCCGGGAGCTGCTGAAGAAGTTCCTGGAGGATGTGGGGAACCCGACGTGGGTGCTGAAGTTCCTGGAGGATGTGGGGAACCTGACGTAGGTGTGGGGACTCCAGTCCTCCACCAGACAGCAAGCATTCTGAACTGTTACATCATCTCTCAAGACACAATCTTTTTTCCCTTTGAGTAACAGTATCTTTCACTAAAGCAGGAACTTTCTAATTAGGCTAGATTAGCTGGCCAGTGAGCCTGGGAATCCTCCCATCTCTGCCTCCCAGAGATGGGATCATAGATTTCACCACACTTGGCATTTTACATTTGTGCTGGGGCTTGAACTCAGGCCTTCATGCTTGCACAGCAATCACTTTACTGAATGATCTATGTTTATTTACAGATATACACACATGGCTATGGATTGTAACATATGTATAGTATTTATGTATTACATCTTATATGCTGATTGTGTGTTTACATGTTTACATTGTATTTCTGTTCCCTCCCTCCCTCCCTCCCTCCC
>LOJH01052827.1:378-12285 GCA_001685095.1 Ellobius talpinus
ACACTTGTAGCTTATATTAACCCATTATTCTTATCTATGTTAGCCACATGGCTCCATACCTTTTTCAGTGGGGTATGTCACATGTTGCTTCTTGGGTGGTCTGGGCTGGATTGGGAGGAATGTGCTTCCTCATTTCCAGCATTCTCCCGTTCTCATCGCCCCGCCTCTACTTCCTGTCTGGTTGACCTGCCTATACTTCCTGCCTGGCCAATCAGCGTTTATTTAAAATATGATTGACAGAATACAGACAATTCTCCTGCACCACAGGTAGAGATGGGTATCCAAATATCATTTACACTCCCATCATTCTGGGCTGCAGTCGACCAAGGTAAGGGACATGCATGCCTATCTCTCCAAGGAAAGGTCCTGAAATCCCCACCTACTTCTCTTAGGTACACCTAGCTGCTTAGTGTAGATGCAGATATAAAGGGAAGAATGGACACCAAAGTTGCTGTATGCAGGTTCCGTCTATTTCTCCAGTGTTTGGATTACATATGTTGCATGTGTAATCCCCACACTCCTCAGGCATCAGAGAGAGTAGAGTCATTATGTACAGCCGCCCCTCTGCAGGATGATCTGACAGAGAAACCTGCTTCCCAGGTTGCTCATCCCCAGAACAGCATCTCTCAGGAACACCTACAAACACCTCTTCCCCAAAGAAAGGTGAAGGAAACATCAATAATCCACGTCTTCCCTTCGGGTCCTCCCAGTCATTTTCCCTGACAGGTGATTCCCCCTCCTAGGGAGCCAGCTTTTTTTCTGACCTGACAACATGAAATTAATCCAATCCTGAGATTTCATCATAGAACTTAAGGTTATCTTAGAAATCCATCCTCCACGAGCTTCATTTTGTTTTTAAGATTTAAGTTCTATTGTGACACAGTAAGAATACAATTTAATTGGGACTATAGCTTTGGAAGTGAGAGTTGATGATCTAAATTCCCGATTTGCCAGCAAATAAACTCCACACATGTATGTGTTTCTGACCCAGTGTCACCCAATGGGCATTTAATGGACATTTCCATAAAACCTGGTCCAAAGGAACACAGAAGAATAATACATATGACATTTACTTTAGAGACAACATTTAAATCTGATTAGTCTCTGTTCATTCTTTCCTCTGCCTTCTGGATTGGTTTTCACCCAGGTCACTGAGTTTATGGCCATGGATTCTTTGCTAGTTAGCAACTATTAAGAGAAAACATCTACTGTCCAATGGATTGGTTGTTCTTTAAACAGGGTTTCGCTATGTGCCCAGGCTAGCTTTGAACCTGACTTCTTCCTGCCTCAAGCCTCCTGAGTGTTGGGATTATAGGCATCAGCTACCAAGGCCAACTGGCAGCTAGCTTTCTAAAATTTCCTTCCAAAGAATTCTGAATTAGACACATCAAGACAAAGGACTACATTTTTCTTTTTCTGAGCTACAAAAATTCTATAATTTTAACTATACAAAATGTGTGCTCTGACATATTTATCATTTTTTCCACAAATGGCAAACTCCAGAGGTAAAACACATTTGTCTTTTAATTGGCATATTCTTAATCCTTTCCTTTTTATAGCTTTACACAGGAACCTGTTAGAGCTACTTTGCTGCTTAACTAAACCTGCCCTGGGAGTCTGGACTATTTATTTGCATATTTCCTATATTTAGCCGTTGGCTTTGTTCTTGGCCCTGTCTCTTCCAGCCCACAAATGCTTTAAAAGACTCAAAATTTGAATCCTCCTCAATCTCTGGGACCAGCCATCCTCACACAGACTGTATGCTCACGGCAATCTATGTCACACTGTCACACATCACAGAGGAACAGGTTACAAGACTGCTGTATCAGCACCACCGAATGCTACATCACCAGAGTTCATACTAAAGAACCCTACGTCACAGCAGTCCACATTACATAACTCCACATCATAAAGCCTCAAGTCGCTGAACCCCATGTCACAGCACTCCATGTCAGAAGACTTCATGACATCGAACTCCCCTCTACTTGAGTGACAGAACCCCCCCACCATGGAGTCCTATGTGGCAGGACTCCACGACACATAGCTGTGTACTGAGTTCTTTTCAGACAATGCTTGCATTAGATACCTTTCTGGAAGGGAAAGTAATTGCAGGAAGTAGATAATGTCCCCCAGGGACAGAACTGTGATTTCTCCTTGGGATTCCAAAAGCAACTGCTGAATGAAATATGATTAAATGGAGGCCTTTTTTCCACTGTCAGTGAAATCCCAAGACTGTCAGTGGGTTTATTTCATAGCTCATTGCAAAATAAATCTTACTTCTTTTTAAAGGCAGATTAAGTGTTCCGGGACAGAATCTTGCATGTTTCTACTTTGATTTAATGCAACAACAAAATATGGGATTAAAGGGGTGTGTGCTTAAACAGTTCAGATAGCAACTAATAATAATTATAAGAAAAGATTCAATATCTTTATCAATGGTAAAGAAGAAAATGCTAAGAAATGGTAAATGAATCTTGACTAAGCTGGTGACTCACTCTGGCACACTTCTCGGTACTTAATTCTCACGACAGAATAAGAACAAGGTCAACATAGCATTCTCAAAATGTCAGAATCCTAGTGATTAACTACTCAAGCCTTGAAAAAGCAGGCCTGTCTAATTATCTTTACCGTGGCCACGTCTTCCAGTCATGAGCAGATATGAAGTAGAGAATCACACAGACAAGGAGAAAATGAGGGAAAATGACAAGGGGTACAGCTCACTAGCAGGTGAAGGGATGCATTCATTTGGTTGGAGCAGTAGTCTTGGAGTGAGAAGGTTTTACTACTTCTACCTTTATAATGTTAGGAAGTAATATTTAAGAAGTTTTCTTTAAGATGTATTATGAGCCAGGGATAAAAGTGCCTGTCTGTTAGGGGGTGGAAGCAGGAGGGTTATGAATGTGAGGCAAGCTTGCACTTAAGCACATCGTGAGTTCAAGGGTAGCTTGTGTTACAGAAAAAGACCCTGTCTCAAGTCAAATAAAGATAAATAAAATGTAAATGGTGCTAGGATGTAGCTCAGAGGCAGTGCACTTGACTCTAATGTATGAGGTCCGAGATTTGACCTCAGATGTGAAAACATGATAGGGGAAGCCTGGGACATTATTAACTTGGCTTTATAATTTTGTTTGCCACCACAACAGAGGTAAAAACAGGACTGGTTTTATTTTACCCCTTAATTATGAAAGGATGGTTCCCACCTCCCTCTTTTATTTTGAAACCATGGCATCTTCACTCCTCAGCCATTTCAGATTACTGAAGAAGGCACCATTGAGGGGAAATGGCAGAAATGAAGCAGCGGAGAAATGGTAATGACATCTTGAAAAGAAAGCCACCTTGATTCTGCACAATAGTATTTTTGTTATTAGATAGCACTTAGGGAGTCACGTGGGTTTTGCCCAGACACTTTTAGGTTCCATATAGATTGATAGATAGGAGTACAGCAAGGGAGAGCTGCAGATCCCACAGTTTCCCTCTTCCTCCTCAGCACCACACATTGGGTAAGTTCTGGAGACAGCTGCTTATCAGTGGCATGGGTTTGAGGCATCAAGTGGATAGAGGGCAGCACCTTCAGTCAGGCAATATTTAATAGCAGCATGTTGTTGTATTACTGACCCACACTCCCTGCCCTGGATGATATTCAGTATCAGTCAGGGACACTTATAGGCGAAACTACAAAGGGAAACAAAGAGCACAAGAAACTCGACTTTCTAACTGCAATCCATTTCAAATCCTCCAGACACACCATTTCAACACTAAGAAGAACCAGAGTAAGAAGGGCAACTTTTCATTTTTCCTAGTTAGGCACTGGTGGTGCTAATGAAGAGCACACGTTGGCAGTTTTAACAAAGAGGTTTTACTTTTTGTACTTTTCTTTGATGAGTACACAGTGTACCAAGTAAACTAAAAAAATTGTTAATTTGTATACTAAGAGTAATTGTCAATTTGGTTAAAGCACTTTTCTGTTTTTAATTGCCTAAAGCTGTACTTGTTCAAAGAAAGCAGAGATCATTAAGGGGTATAAATTCTTCTCAGAATGCCAAATCTGGACCAACTATGCCTATTTTTAGCGTGTATTTTGTTCCTCCATTCTTTTGCTAGGTCTTGACCGTCCAAACATTTGTCTGCAGTAAATACCCCATCCCCTTCCCAAGCACACACATACATGCTAACAAACACTAGCTGAGAGGAAAACAGAGACATTACAATCGATTTGGAGGATAACACGTGCTGTAACTTCCCCTGAACTTTACAAGAGTTAGTTCAAAATGTGTGGCCTGAAGGCAAATGAGGACATCAGGAGAAGATACACTGTGAAGGGCCTTTTGGCAGAGGTGTGATAGCTAATCATGGCTGTCAACATGACTGGATCAAGAGAGCCTTTAAAAAATTGGTAAAACACCCTTCTGGGTGTACTACTAAGGCATTTCAAGAAATATTGGCATTTGTCTCAATGAACTGAATGAGGTAGGTTCTTCTGACTATGGGTGGCACCATCCATTAGAGGCCTGGATAGAACAAAAACCCAAAAGCTTGCACACAGAGGTGACCTGACATTTTTGGAAGCAGTGAATGTATTTTTTTTTTATCACTCGTGGACAGCAGAGAGCAGTTCCTCCAGTTTGTGATAACAGCCTTGCACCTGTGACTCTCAAAGGGCTCCCAGGATTTCAGGCTCAGATTAGGACCACACAATTGATGGGCCTCATTCGGGAGTTTTCCATCTCATGAACTAAGCAGCTACTGGGCACCCTGGCTCCCCAAGCTACAGATGGCCATTGAAGGGCTATTCTACCTCTGATTAGATGAACCAATCTAATGAATCCATTCTTGTAGGTATGTAGGTACACTGAGGTGGTTTGAAAGAAAATGGTCATGGTCACCTAGGAAGTGGCACTGTAAGAAGGTATGGACTTGCAAGAGTAGGCGTGGCTTGGTTGGAGGAAGTATGTGACTGCGGGTGGGCTCTGAGGTGTCAGAAGTCAAGCCAGGCCTAGTGTGTCTCCGTTTCTTCCTGCTGTTTGCAGATCCATAGGTGGAACCCTCAGCTCCTCTCCAGCACCATGTCTGCCTAGCTGCCACCGTGCTTCCTGCCTTGATGATAATGGACTAGTTCTCTAAATTATAAACCAGCCCCAATTAGATGTTTTCCTTTCTAAGAGTTGCCCGTGATCATGGTGTCTGTTCACAGCCAGAGAAACACTAATAGTTATACTATTGGTTCTGTTGCTCTGGAGACCCCAAAACTAAGAAAGACGGGAGCTATAAGAGTCCATGGTTTCATTGGGGCTCTAAAGAAGATGTGCCAGGGTGGGAGGGGTGAAACTGGAAAGGAAGGCAAAGGCTGCAAGAACTCCAGTGCCACAGAAGCCTAAATGAACTTGGGTGAGCAACAAAATAATAAAGAATGCAGATGCACACAGATAAGGCAATCTATCATGAAACACAAAATTCAAATTTTAGCTCAGGCTCTATAAGTAGAGTAACTATTCCCACCTAAAGAAGAAAAATAAAATGCCCCCTTTGTACTGTGTTCAAAGAAAAAGGTGGATTGAGGACACGGTGCCCAGTTGTCATAGGCTGTGAGGCCAAACAAGCCTACAAAACCCATCTCTTGGGTTGGTTAGTGAAGCTGGAGACAAGAATCGGGCAGTGCTTTCTGGAGGCAAGTCAAGCCTCTTTATGAGCTGCACTGCAGTATTTCCAGACTGAATGAAAAAGCACTGGGATCCAGAGCCCCAAACAAAACACACATCAGCAACGACTACCCCTTGCGTCTAGCAGCCTAGAAAAGAAACGGCACAAGGTCTCAGAGAAGTCCAGGAAACTAGGGCAGAGCAAAGCATAGGTCAGCACAGCACGATGCAGCTCCTCCTATATGTATGTCAGAGAAGCACAGTGCAGGGAGTGTCTCCTGTGTGGTCAAGGCCAGCGTCTCAAGATGCTGGCCTATGGATCGACAGCAGTGTCCTGCCATGCAGTATGATGGTTCCAGGGTTGGTATTGTGTTTAGTTACAGTTCACTAAAACATTGTAAATGTTATTGCATGTGTATGAACTCACAACGCTCTTGAACCCCACGGAAGTCTCTGAAATAGGTTATTTAAGGTACTCAGAAGTTGGATGTAGGCACTGTTGAGCTCTATCTCCCCGCTGCAGCAAGATAACTAGAAAGTCAGCCCCGGCAAAATTCTGCCTGTGGGATACTTGTTCCTAGCTGTGCATCATTGTGTGTCAAAGACCACGGATGTGTATGAATTGGTCCACAGAGAAGTGTCAGCAGTCTCATCAACAAGCCAAACAAAAAGGGTATGAAATAGTTTTCAGTGGCTAATTCTGGGGGTATCCAAATAGTAAGTGGATATACTGAGAGAAAAGGCAGATTTCACTCCAGTCACACAGGAGGGTAGCTCTCAAAGCACAGGACCCAGATAAGTGTCAGGGAAGTTAGAAGAAATGGGCACAGATAAGAGCTAGTGAAACCGAATTTCTTACCACAGGGATTGGCAACTATAGGAAAGGTGTCCGTTTCTGGTACGGGGGACTGAACTCAGGATCTCATACATATTAGGTTCTAGATCCTTTCTGAGCTACATTCCAACCTGGAAATCTGTTTTCACAAGATTTGGATGCATGCTGTGGACAGAACCCCCCCCCCCATCTAAGCAATGTGTGATCAGACGGAGCAGCACGGGCACGCTCTAAGAACTGCTTAGAAATTCAAGATCTCTGGCTTCATCCCACACCTGCTGAATCAGACGTGGTGTGTATTTCAGAGTTCCTCCCCTGGTGCTAGGAGGAAGATTAAGTCTAAAAGGCTGACCAGGAGATGAATAATAAAACCCTGAAAAAGCGAGGTGTTATGGGAGTAGAGAGGAGAGGCCGACTAAAGGAGCATTTGAAACAATTAGTCAACAACTCCTCCCGCTATGGCTTGGTTTACAGCCAAGTAGTATAAAAGCACAGTTTGGACACTCACCTGGCATGCATGCCATGCTCTGTTGGGACGTAAGGGTCCCCGAGGCCTAATATATTGGATAATAAAGATTTTTCATCCACTATGGCTACATATCAGCCTTGCTAATTGTTCCACTTCAAGAGATGCAGACATTTCAGAGCTTGGCTTCACACGATGTCATGTGTATTTTTTTGTAAAGTAAAGTGGGGGGGCAGGGCAGTGGCCCTTGTGGAGAGACTGAGACAGGATATTTTTAGCACTGGTCAGATTCAAGGTGAGGGTCTCTGGGGTTTAGCTTTTGCTCAAGGCTATGAGGTCAGCAGGTGGTAGGGATGCTAATGAGATGGGAGGGGGAGCTGTGACCTTGGGGAAAGAAGGTAAAGGTCCACTGAGAACCAGAACATACAGGTGGGAAGCCTTTGTTCCCTTTGGCCATAAAGGGCTGTGATGGCTCAAGCTTTAATGATGCGGTGGATTGCAAAGGGAAGCAAATAGGAATCAGTTCACCTCCCCTATTTGATGTCATTTAGAAACTGATTTGTTAATGAATGAACTCCCCTACCTTAACAACTATGGCTTTTGGAATGCACACCCCTACTCCTAAGACCTGCTGTAGCTCCTCCAGGCTCTTCCATCGTCCTACACTGCCTTCCACCCTCAACACAAGTGAGCTGAGCACTTGCTTAAGCCGAAATCCACCAGCTACTAGCAACGTTCTGGGGGACACCACAGCTACAGCTGCTCTGCTCAGGCCAGTTTCACTCAAGTTCCTCTGTTTCCCCACATCTCCCTGTGTTCCGAGGACACAAGGAGAAGCAGCTTTACTCAGCAGCTTTCACCGCAGTCATTTGTTGTCTCGGCATAAGATTGGGATACTATGAGTCGTCACTATGCTACGTACAGTTCTGGATCCAAAGGCAATTAATCTTGCCTTTCTGTACCTCAGTTTCCACACATATAAAGAAAGACAACAATCCCTTCTAGATCTGATTGCTCATGAATATAGAATGGGTTAAGGAAAGGACTTAAAAAGAAACTGGTAATCTGCAGGTGTTCAATAAACGCCAGCTACCATTATTGTCACATGTGCAATTTGACTGTTATAAAAACTATTATTTAACATATGTTTAATACACACTAAACAAATGAAAATCTAAGATCCAGATAGTGTTAACACAATGCAATGAAAAGCAAGGAGGAAATAAGGCCAGGGACCTAAAGGAACTGCTTTAGTCAGGATGGCCCAGAACTTGGGAAACCTCCCTAGTTAAGCCCGTTTCATGATCTTCAGGAACAACTGTCAGAAAAGAGTTTCATCAAAACAGCAGCAAGTCTAATGCTTCAGGTCAAGAAGTAGAGCTTGTTTCAGTGAAGAGATCAGCTGTCAGCTTGGGCAAGGAAGGTAAGGGCTCCAGCGGCATGGAAAAGCTTGACCAGACTTTGGACACTGACCAACCCTTCCAGCAGAGTGGTGCAGCTAACAGTCATCACAATCTCTTGGGCTGAGGAAGGGGGCGGAGAGCGGCTAGAGAGTGTGAATGAAGACCCTGCTCGAAAGAAGTTTGTTCTGATGAAAAACAGCAGTGTAAGAGTTTGCATAGTAGAGCATGGTTTCAAGCAGGTGAAGAACTAGTACTGCCCAGAGAGGAGGACATCATGAGTCAAGGTATAAAGGATAGAAGCTGTAAGATAAGTGTGCTGTCTGGCCAGGTACAAACTGAGGGATCCATCTACAGTCATTGTATACTCAAGTGCACACCGCTGCAAGAGGCAGCAGGGGAGGGTGCCAACAGCTCACAGCTCATGGGCATCTGTAAGAAAACTACAAGACAAAGGGCATGGAAGAAAGAGAACATTTTAAGACCAAAATATGCCTTTGTGCTTCAGGCAAAAAAAGTCCTCGGTGTTCTGAGATAGACACTGCTGACATCTGTGAAGTCATCAGAAACAGAAAGTAGTATGGCCAGTCCCTCAGTGTGCGGTAACAATACATTTTGAAAGTTGAGTCTAAAAATACAGTCTACCAATATATTCAAGTTTTAGAAAATGTATACTGGAAATCATTTTAAGGATATTATCTTCAATATGTAATCTCATGAAGAATGGAAGAGGAAGTCCAGAGAGTCCCAGGTTAAGCTTATAGGAATGTTAAGGTCTGTCATGGTTCACCATGACTGTGTCTTGCAAAAGATGCCCACAGGGAGGAAGTCCACTCATGTATAGGAAGAAAGGCAAAGTAGGCCATGTTGGGAAGAAGAATTCTCAGCTTTTGCTCAGTTCTTGTTATGTGTTAGATCCTGAGCAGAGCCCTGTGTAGACATTAAATCACTTATGGCCTTGTTACAAACAAAGAAACAGAAACCTGGAGATGTCAATACACACCTATTAAAAGAGAGAAGTTGTAGCTACAAAATTTCAGCGATACACAAGTCATCCAAGAAAATACCAAGCCAGGCAGTAGTGCCGCACACCTTTAATCCCAGCACCCGGGAGGCAGAGGTGGGCGGATATCTGTGAGTTCGAGGCCAGCCTGCTCTACATCAGCTAGTTCCAGGACAGGCTCCAACACTACAGAGAAACCCTGTCTCGAAAAACTGAAAAAAAAATGCCAAATGCAGAAGAGAGTTTGAGAGGCAGCAAAAGTATATAGTGTGGGCGTGCAGAGAAAGGCAAACAAGAGGTCAAGGTGCAGGAGGGCTGAAAGCCAGTCCCGGAATTAAGTTTGTAACATGGCCAGTGGGGATGGCATAACTCTTAATGGAAGGTTGGCAGATGTTGATGGCGGAGGAGTTCAAGGAGTAAATATGCCTAGCCTACTGTCAGCGGAAGAATCCATTACCTTTCTAGGACACTGACTGCAAAGCCCCATCACCACCAGTCCCACCCTGGTGCCTTCTCCCATCACTGCCAGATTCTTGATACAAGCAGGTAGAAGCGGTCAGCACAACCATCCTTGTTTTCTCACGAATACCTTGTGACACAAACCCTCCAGAAAACTGAGAGGTTCTGGTAAAGTTAAACAGGCACCTATCCTCTGATTCAACAACCCCATGCCAATGGAATTGCCTGAGAAAGAAGAAAACACATCCACATTGGACCAGTGAAAGATGGGTGACGGCCGCTTTAGTCATACTAGCTCAAAACTGGGAACGACTCAGGCATATGTCACCTAGAAAAAGAGATAAGTGACCTAATAAAATCATACAAGGAATGCTATATGGCAATAAAAAACAGCAATGCAAATTCCACCAACAGGATGAAATTCAAGGCCTTTATGTTGAGTGACAGACAAGTATGCTGAGTCAGACACACAGCAGCACACCAGACGATTCAACTCAGTTGGTGAGCAAGAGCGCCCCAAAGTAAGCTGGGTCATACTGTCTTCACTCTGTCTAGATATCTTCTGTGTGTGCAGGGTGATAGGTACTGAATGGAAGACAAGAATGTTCTGGAACACTGAAAATGTTCTATGTTGCACTACATTATGACTGCATAGCTGTATGCTACTGTCCACATTCTCTGACTGATATATTTGAAAGTCACACATTTTAATTTATATAAATTATACCACACAGGACAACTATTAGCATACAAGAAAAGACAACTCTCTTTTCTGACAACTGGATGCAACAACAAAAAGCCAGCTCTATTCACCAGCGACCTCTAAGTTTGTTACCCTTGTCCCAGCTGATGACATCCTTTTGTACATGCACTCACGAAATGTAAAATTATTCAAAGAAAACATGACCCACACAGGTGCTGCATTCTCTACTTTAGACTAAGCCCAGGATCAGACCTCTGCAATGCTTCCTTCCTGTAAAACTGTGTTAGTAAATAAAAGACCTATACTCCACCAACTTTGCAAAATAATTAGGATGATGAAGTACTGCTGGCTGAGTATAGTCCCTTAGAGAAAAGGAACAATATTTGAAATTTCTCTGAGTGAGCCCATGAAAATTTAACATACCTTTTATGTTTAAAAATGTGTTCCTACTATTTTAGAATCACAAGAATATATCATCTAGTTTTAGGATGTGACAGATTTAAGCATTTGGAAAAGTGAAATAATTCCTCGTAATTGTTAAAGCTGTGAGCCCCTGGGAAGGTTGGCCATGGTCTCTATATCCTTGACTCTCGAGTGTCTATAGTGGTCCTCAGAAAATGTAGTTGATTGTGGGTACCTTCTTGGCACCAGGCACCCTTCATTGCTCACTGCCCCTTTCCAAATTCCAGCAAGAGATACAGTCTGTGGGAATGGACAGATCTTGCTGTGAAAAAATACAATGGACTCAATTTTACTCACTAAATTTGCCCCTTTTTGTTTTCCTATAGCAAAAAGTTTCAGACTTACTTCCAATCATTCTTGTAAAGGAAATCACGTATCTCAATAACTCCCCTTCCAATCCTGGTGTAAAAGGCCCTGAGTGGACCTGACAAGCGAACTTCACTCAAGTCAGTATTGAAACTCAGCAACTGGGAGCATGTGAAACATCTTAATTTATACATGTGCCCTGTACATCTTACAGGGACCATTCCCTAAGTGTCCTACCAGTAAATCCACATTGGTTGTTTCAACAGATCCTATTTGTTAAAGGTGATTTTCTAAATAAGTTAAAGACCACAAAATATAGTTGGATTTAACATAGATGTTTTCAAAGGTTGAGAAGTTTGTATTTTTTTAATGTTGTTACAATTCACTGTTCACAACAATACAAAGAAAACCCATTTTATATCAATTAAAAAAAATCTGACTTTACATCTATGAGTTCCAACAAATTGTTCCAAAGTAGTTAGAATAATTGGGCCAACTCTAAAGTGGGTTCAGTCAGTCAGTGCTTGCCTTGCAAAGCTAAGGGCCTGAGTTTGACTCTCAGAACTATCCTTTAAAAAACAAAACAAAGCCGGGTGGTGGTGGCGCACACCTTTAATCCCAGCACTTGGGAGGCAGA